>BLKR01010949.1:0-42321 GCA_011170035.1 Teleogryllus occipitalis
TAGCGGCCAACGCTATAAGGATTTCTGTAGTCATCGTCATTTAAGAGCGACCTATGATGTGATGAAGCTCGTCGTAATTCACTTTTTGAGAAGTGGGCTTAATTCCCAATATATCAATGAAGAGTATTCGATGATCAAAGCGGATTCGCAACAGGTTTTCTCGGGGTTCAACCATCATTTCAATAACGCTGGCAGATCATTTCATCATATCTATCCCAGAATATAGTAACTAAAATGACATGGTAATTGTGATAATTCCAATGTAAATTTAGTGACTTAAATTTCTCAATAAAGACAAAGGCTATGACTATAACCGTAGACGTCATCATAATACAGAGAGGAGTGTGTAATATTTCCCATTTTCCCATAGAAATTCATTAAGCACTCGGATCGTTGTCTACCCAGAGGTAGAGAGAGAGAGAGGATTAAAAAAGGGTTAGAAGGGGTATGTGATGTTGCTCCAATTATAAAAACATTGGGTAATTATTTTAAATGTATCGTATGTTGTAATACTTCGAACGTGTTCTAATGTAGCGTCATTATATGCGCACACTAAGGTAGGAGATAAGGACTATGGAGCTAAAAAAACGTGCATAGATTTTACTTATCCATCATTCGTCACATATTTTTTACATTTTACATTTAAAATGAATAAAATAAATAACTTAAGAAAATGAAATTAATTAAATTACGAGTATCGCTTTGAACTGTATTTCATGAAAACTTTTGGGTCTCAATCCGCCGTTGAGTCATTTGAGTGAATAAGAATTCGGTCCTCTAGAGCCCTTTTGAAAAATTCGCCTACGAAGTGAAAATGCTTTCGAAAAACTATATGTAAGCCGTTCCCTCGACTGATTGATTGATTAATTTTTCCCGGCACGTTCACTGCTGTGGTGATTAGTTCCGCAACTCTAGTGAATGTTTTATTTCGGGAGGTGACGTTCCTTCACTGATGGATGAAGAGATCAAGAACCGTCCTACACGTCTTGCGAGTGATTTCTATCTCCAGGTATCTCCTCCAGCGGGCGATTACCCCAAGTATATTACATGTAAGTGTGTGTAAGGGGAGAGGACAGGAAAAGGACGAGGAAGGATCGTGCGTTGTCCGTGGCCCGTTTGTTATAGTACTGCTCCGGCACTAGCTAGGTACTGATCGCAGAAACGACGGAAATCTACCAATGTGCGAATATCCTCCACCATCGAGACACGATCCCTAGCTTCTCTCGGCCAGAGTCACTGCAGAGACAATGGCAACGTTGCCTCTGCCGGTCTATTCTATCCAGATGAATGCATTCTTCCTGTGTTAAGCACATTTCACACGTTACAAAGTTCGCCTCTTTGCGAGTTCTTTTATCTAGCCAATACAGGGAATCTTTTAAAAGGTCGGGCTCCGTCAAAACACTGGATCCATCAACATTTTCGTTATATTTTTAAATTATCATATTGCATTGGAATTGTATACAGCCCAAGTCAAATGAAACTATTGTAATAATGATCTTCATTCATCCAAGCGTGATTTTGGCTGATTCTTCGTTAATTCGAATGTTATTTTTCATTCATTTCAATAATTTCTCAAATGATGATTAAATACCTCCCTGCCTATTGAAACTGGAGTTCATGTGTCCAAACAGCCCAGAAATATGTCAGACAGGTCTGAAGAATTCCACACAAAATTTCTATTAAAAATTATTTCAAATTAACACAGCTTCCTGATCGATTCTGTCCGAGATAACACTTTTATCATGGGAACGGCAACCTGGGGGTATTTTCAAATAATGTATATTGTGGAAATGTAAAAGTAAAGGAGAAATTCGTAACCATGGTTTTCATGCTACTTTGTACCGATATTAATCGACGTTTGTTTTGTTTTCCCAATTACGATCTTCCTGAGAAAATGATTACTTGAGTAATCATTTTCAGATTCTAACTGCTGACACTAAAATTCCTCGGGTCTGCATGCTTGACGGATTAATTATTGAATTTTTCGTTTTTCCGGCCACGTCAATTTCTATGATCCCGTAAGTATAATGCGTGTTTTAATCGCAAGAACTGGCAGTGTTTCCCCTCCATGGGATGGTGAGATCTCGCGCAGAACTACAAGTCAATTTGCGGGGTTTTCCCAATCCAGTTCTCTCACCAGCGCGTCACAGCTCCTGCCGGGCCAAGGTCTAAACATCCGATTGATCTTCCGACTTGTGAAGTAATGTAGTGCATGGAACTAAAAGTGGTGGAACTAAAAGGTGGAGATAGAACAAGGAAGATGAAGGAAAGACCGCACGCAGTCCAGACCCGTTTCTTGGGGACTGCTTCAGCATTCGCATGGTATTGTTCGAAGGAACAGCGGAAAACAACCGAACAGAGATGCCAACAGCTAGAAGTCCCCTCCAAACAGCAGATGAACTTGACCAAGACACATTGCTAGTATCGAAAATCCTGGCATCGTTGGGAGTCCAGCTCTAGAACCTCCCGTTAGAAGCACTGCAATGGCATCCGTTGATTCTTCTGCACGAATTTTATTAGGAAAATGTGAAATACGTGTTTGTTATATATGTTAATGACTGTTATTTTTTTATTTATTTTTTTAATTTGTTGCGTCTACCATTTTGACGCAACGCGTCTCCAAGCCCGTTAAGAGGCGTTGAGCGCTGTGCGCTGGGAAGTAATCCTCCATTACATTGCGCAATTGTGGAGTAATCCTCCATTAACTTTCTGTCATGTCGCGTCACGTCGCAGTCAGTTGTCAAGAGGGCCGCCAGGTAGCATCTCCGCGTACGCGCCTCCTGCGTCACTACCCAGCGGCCAGAATTGGGAAGGAATAAGGATAGAGGCAGGGTTTAGGACACTTCACAAGGGTTGGACTAGTCCTTGTGAAGCAGCCAAACTCATTTTGTTGGACCAAGTTTCACATGAGATTCGAAAGGAATCGAACCCGGACCTCAGTGGTGAAAGGCTAGCGACTTCGCTATGTGCCACGAGCGAGGTTCGAGGATTCTTATATCAAAAGATTAATTTCATAACTAACGTTCATAGGTCCTCTCTCTTCTTGTAGGCTTTAATAATGAAACATCCAGCAATGAATCAGTTTCTAAATATCAAGATAAATTCAAGTGTTAATCATCGGTTTTTTGGATAAATTATTCGTAAATTGTACGTCCAAAGAAAAGGAAAGTAAAATTTGCCTTCCATTTTCACTTGACGGAAGACGAGTCTCGTAAATATAAGAGCAGAGAATGACTCATCTCCACCTGTGTTGTTTCAGATGTTTCACCAGTGCCATGTCCACACTGATAACACTTTGCAATTACTTGCAAAATTTATTTCTTCCCCTGACATATTTGGAATGACACGACACGAACACTGCCTAACATCTACTTTTGCTAGTCAGCAAAAAGTTTCGACATGCACCATCGCTTGACAAGCCTGGAAAAACTTTTCTGCAAGTTCACTGTTCCTTTCTTATTGGTCTTGGTTGTCTCCTTAAGACACGGCGCATCTCGCCGTGTCGCAGTGTACGAAGAAAAAGGGTCATGAACTTTTGTCCCAACCAAATAGTCACTGATAAAATAATTCAGTTACAAACAACACCTAGCCAATATGAATAAAATTTACTCAGTGTAAAGGAACGCAGTGTTACTTACGATCTCAGAAATAAAAATAAACCAATCAAAATGTAAACATTCATAACATTGTATTTCCCAATTCGACAATAAATTAATATAGGGTACAAATAGAAAGAATGCTCGTTCAGTAACTACGTTACAAAACGAAGCCAATGTCTATGTATTTCACGAAAATAGAATGCACTTCATACGAAAATCAAAATATACTGGTTAAGGTGGATCGGGCAAGTAAATGTTCATGAAAATGACAAGTCATGATCACAGATATGATACGATCGCCCACATGATATGCACACCTCCTTTGTGCATAATAAATTCAGCATTCACTATTTCTAATTTGTATGGAACGAAAAATAATATTACCACATACTTTAGGAAAGGAGGATTCATAGACGAGCGTGAGCATTCTGAACATATTTTTAATTGAGAGTCTTTAAGAGTCTTCTAGTTGGGTCATATGGTCAAAATCTTTTCTTATAGCAAGGGTGCAGAATTATTTCCACAATGAACGCAACAAACCGTCGCAACTCTTCAACGACCAATATTCAACGACAAAGGCAGCATTAAGTTGAGCAATTAAAGCGCAAGACTTTTCCATTAATGTTTAGTTGCATTCATACAATACTACTACTTTTTTGGCTATAAATTATAAAGTAATGTGTAAATATTGAAAATATCTTCTGTGCCAGAAAATAAGTTGAATGTAAGAAAAACTGGAATGAAGTAGATAAAATGGAATTTTATTTTATAAGACAAGAAATTGAACGTACGAAACTTGAAAAATGAATTCAAACTTTTTATATCATTGGGAAAATATAGATTATTAATTTCAATAGATTACTCTTTACACTCTAAATATAAATCCTGTACACATGACTTTCAGTGCGAAAGTAATTTTTGTAGCATGCGAAAAGCGAAAGTTGTTTTTAAAGCAAGCTGAAAAAATAGAGGCGAGAATATGAGCCAAATGTTTTATAAAGGAGTACATTTTCATCAAGAATATTGACTATTACTGAAGAGTTCGTATACGAAACGGAAAGATTACATCGGAAACCCACCAATGTATGTGAGCTACTTAAAGAATAGTTTGCTACAGAAGTTCAACCGCGGAATTGGAAGCACTAAAATTGATCATTCGTTATTTGTATTCATTAATACATGAAATATAATTTTGTTGCAATTTAAAGAAATATCATTCTTCTTTCCGAACAGATTTTTCCCCAAGGACAGATTATTAGCGCATATAGTTGAAATTCACTGTTCACTTACATTGCTCTTCAAGAGAAGATAATGATCCTAATAATATACTAAGTAGATATTAGGATTTTGCTTAAGTAACTGAAAAATATTTTAGTTTGGCAACGTTTCCCAATGGGTTTCTACTTCATTTGGACAACGAAAGTAGAACAACATAGTTTTCAATTGAAATGTAACCAAGGAATACAAAACAAACACTACAAAAAAATTAAACAAGACAATGTAAATAATGCATAGAATATTTCATATAAATACATTCATATAACCACAATGTTCAGAAACAAAATCACATATTCTAATTGCACAAATGATTGATTTTCATTGATAGCAATTATGTGAAATTGTAAAAGAGGAGTGCCTTGCTTTATATAAAAAACTGTACAATTTTCTTCATATTCTATTTTAGTAATCCATGAGATCTTCATCGTCATTATACCGATTAGTCGCCGGCGCATTTTTTTACTATTGGCCCCACGATCGACCACAGCCCCACGATCGATCATTATTGGCTCCCTTAAAAATGAACCCCCCCCCAGAGGGGTCGATACCGACCCCGTTGGAACCTCCTGCTCAAAAGCCTCTTCGAAAGGTTACATCCAGTCTTCTCCGTGTGAGTCCATTGCCAAAGCCGATGGGCACACGAAAGGCAAGCATCGGGCATAGGAGAACGAAAGTAAAACACACAAAAAAGCGTGCGTGTACGTCGTGTGCTAGACATGAAGCGGTCCTGTCCGTTGCCTGGAGCGTCGCAATTACACAGATGTCTTTTTTCCCCGCGCTGTTGACACGGCGCGGTGACAACGACTGTTTCTCGGAACACGCACGCCAGCCGGGCACACACCGCGTCACGGTATGCAACTCGTGTGTTCCTCGCCAATTCCACGCGGAGGAAAGGCCGTGGCCGAGGGAGGGGAGGCGTGCGGATTGTGTCGGCCGACGGACAAGTCCGTTTGGGTGCGAGGACAGACGGCATGTGATGTATGTCGCTTCTCCGGGCGTAGGCAGGTGTCCTGGGGTGTTGACGGCGAACTCGAGGAGAAACTAAGAAGATAATGAAAATGAACACTCAAACCTTTCGTACATCATCATACTTGTTGAGTATTCTGCGCCTTGGCTACTTTTTAGCAGCCTGTATTATTATACGTCCATTGCTTTCTTAAATTGAATAGAAAACAAACAATCGAACCTAGCATCATCGTCGTCGTACTCGAGTAGACTGTTCTTTGTTACTTTCAAGCCGCCCATGTTATTTTCTGTTTGCTTTATTTCTTATTGCGTTCTTCAATTACACAGTAGTATGCACATTCATCTTTTCTTTCATCCTCCTCTTCCTCCTCCTCCTCATCATTATCATCATCAGGAAGTATCCTGCTCTTCAGGTGTTTCTTTAGAAACCTACGCAATTTTCCCTCCCCTGTGATCTTCTTCCACGTTAGAACCTTGGGGAGACTTCTGAAACAACGTGGCCAAGGTACGTAAGTGTCAAAGTCTACAATAGTGATGCGACATCGATAACAAATTAAATCAAATATTGATGTTCAATATTATACATCAATTTTAGCAATACATCTGTCAAAAGTCTCCGATGTTTTTACCATGTTTATTAACATATTGATTGATTTAGAATATACATTTATTTGAAAAAAAGAGGTAAAAAATAATACTAACAATGAACAAAACTAAATATGATCGTCCAAGGCCATCTAAAATGATCGATCTTCAGTTACGGGTAGAAGAGAATAGCACTACGCCCATGGCACAAGCGTCCACTGTTTCTCCATGAGCGAAATACGAGGAAAGACATAGGACTTACTAGGAAGTAATTGAGGTCATTTCGAGTGAGAAAGTCTGCTCGACGAAGGTAGAACAAACAGTAATAATTTCTTTCGAACAGAGACTGACAATTTTGTACTTGAAAACCTCGCGCTTTGCGCAAAATTTACGCCCAGGCTGGAGCGTGTTCATGCGTTGTACGGGTAACGAAAGTCACAGGAGTGGGGTGGTAGCAACGTGCACTCGAGGCGGGGCCTCACTAGTATATATGGTGTGTCCACAGGGCAGTCAGGAAATACTGGAAAGTGTGTACGGGGCAGTTAATTTAATTATTTGTACATTTTTGTAAATAAATGTCTGTGTGCTGTTATCTATGACGCCACACGGTGGTTACGAAGTAGTTCAATGATAAAGTACTAATGTCTACAAAAACAATAAACAACATATAAACCTCGTCTCTTTTATACTTTCTCGCTACGGAGTACCGAGAAAGTTAAGTAATACCGAGCAAGAAACGGGCGAATTTTCGGCAGAAAAAATCATATTACAGAGCCTTGGTAAAGATAAAGTGGATAAATCCATGCTAAATTTAGAAACAAATCCTCTATCACGTGGTGTATCCAGAATCCATGTTTTGTGGGTCCTTGATGTCGAAAAATCGAATGACGGCAAAACGTCTGTGAATAACGCTAGCGACTAGACCGTTCAGCCATTATTCTCCAAAATTGATATTCCTCAATCTATGTGGTTGATGCAGCAGTTCCTTGAATTTGAGACCGATATTTTAATTCTGCGGAATACTTCTCACGTAACCCCTGGTATATTTTCCAAATTTTCAAAAAAATGGCTCCATCGTTTTTTATTTATTTATTTGATAGTGTGAAAGACGTTTAAAAGAATGGTGCAGGTATCATGTTTGTTGAAAACTAATTTTTCAAAAATTCCAAAAATTCAAAATTTTTTCGGAGTCTTCCTGCAACTAAAATATTAAAGATAGAGATTTTTCCCTTAATAAAATTGGTTCCTTTAAAATATATTTTGAAATAAGATCATGCAGAATTTTTCGAAAATTTCAGTACATTTCTCGTAATTTTGCGTGAAAATACGGTCGACAAAGAACGTGGTGTTTTAGCATCACTTTTTTTCAAGAAGTTTTACATTACTTTCTTTAAAGATATGTTTTTGGAAAATATTTTCTTAACGAAAAATACTTGTATATATATTGAAATTTTGTAAAGATTTTCTTTTAATTTTTTACAATTTTTGCAAAATACTTAAAGTTAGCTGAATATTGGATCAGCGCAAATATTTAGCGTCTGTTGGTATGGCAGAGACAATTATTAAAACATTTGTAACCGTTTTGAATAAAAAATTGTTTGCAAATGTTTCACCTATATTTCACGGATAATTAGGAGGAAACTACACAAACTTGAAGAAAAGATTTTTGTTGAGAAAAAATTCACTCTCCTCTATATTGAAATGAGAATATATCCGAATAATGTTGAACTTTCGCAATTTTCTAACATTACGAGATTTCAGCGAAATGATACCGGTGCCATTTCTAAGTTGTATTTGCACTATCCGAGGACAAATTCTAATAAAAATTTGCAGCCTTTACTAATTTTGAAAATGGGGAACATCAATTTTGGAGAAAATCGACTGAATGTTTTAGACGCTAATGTTGACGACGGACGGACGAACGAACGAACGGACGGAGGGGCAGACAGTAGTTCTGTCGCCGATGAATTTTTCTGTATCAAGAACCCACAAAACGTGCATTCTGACTACACAACATGTTTAAGGAAGGAGGATTACAAGAAGAATTTATTACACGTAGGAGCATGCCATGATACCATGGCCTCACAGAACGAGCTTTTCTATTGAAACCTTACGATATTTTCTCAAATACGATTTCTGCCGCAACATTACGGTGCATTTTCTTTACTACATTTACGAGTTCTGCCGAAAAACTATTTTTTAGTAGAGTCAGTTGAATTGACGTATATTCCAAGGAGTAATTTTCTGTTAATTGCTTGGGAACTGTAATTTTTTCATCCTAAATATAAAATGAAGAAATTACTTTTTTTATTCTTTAACCTCCAAAATGATAAAAACATCCTCACTTCCATATCGCGAAGATAAACTACGAGAAATCACTATCTGGTTTTCCTGTATCAGGAGTCTTATGAACTTCTGGTCACTATTCATCAACCTTCAAAAGCCGTCTCATGCACACGCATCGTGTACATCTACCCACCTTCGTTTATGACAAAGTCACCGCAACATGCAACACCTGCGTCGTCTGCATATCGACAGGGCAACGCCATCCCAACGGCTATTGTTCCGCCGCCTCAGTCACCACCCCGACAGCGATGCCACCACAGCGACCCCACTGCTGCCGCCGTTTCCTATGCCCTTTGCTTCCAATGCAACCGCTATCTCAGCCTCCGCTACCTCCACGTCGCCAAGTCCGCCCTCCCGTCCACCTTCACCTCCACGCCGCTGCCGCCGCCGACTTATCCTGGTTTATCGCGGCGCGTGGTCGGGCGGCGCGGCGGGGCGGCGGGGCGGCGGCAAATGGACCGTGCCGGACACCCGTCGCCGGAGAAATACGGGAAATTACGGTAAGGCTCCGGCCGCGGCTGATAGCGGCGGAGGCCAAGGGAGGCCCCAGCCGCGGCGCGGCGCCACAAATCAGGGGAGGCGGCACGGCCTAATTGAAACGGAGCCAGGTGTGTGGCCGGTTGCGGCGGCGGCGGCGGTGCTGGTGGCTATAGCGGCGGCGGTGACCGTATTGGCGGCGGTGGTGTCGGTGGCGACGGTGTCGGCGGCGGTGGCGGTGGCAAGGACGGTGGCGATGGGGTTGGCGGTGGCGGTGGCGATGGTAATGGCGGCGGTGGAAGTGAAGTTAGTGAAGGTATCGCGGTGGCGGTGGCGGTGGTGGTGGCGGTGGCAATGGCTGTTGCAATTGCGATGGCGATGACGGTGGCGGTGGCGGTGGCGGTTCCAATGGCGGTGGCAATGGCGGTGGCGGTAACGGTGGCGGTGGCGGTCGCTGCGGCGGTGGCTGTAGCAGTAGTTGCGGCAGAGATGGCTGCTGTGATGTAGCCTCAACGACGTCTGCAGTGGTTGGGCGGCGCCGGTGGTGGTGGCGGCAGCAGCGGTGTAGGCGCTGCCGGCTGCAACAACGGGTGGTGGCGACGGTGGCGGCTTCAGTGGCAGTGATGGTGGTTCTGGTATTAGTGTGGGTGATGATGGTAATGGTGGTGGTAGTGGCGGAGTGATGTTGGTGGTGTTGGTGGCGGCAGTGGCGTTGGTGATAGCGGTAGCGGCGGCGAGGGCAGGGGTGAAGATGTTGGTGCAGCGGCGGTGGTGGTAGCGGTGATGGCGACGATGGCGGGAGCCGGTGGCGGTGATTGCTGTAGTGGCGGCTGAGCGACTGTAGCAGTATTTTTCGGCGGTGGTAGCGATGCGGCAGCAGAGCTGGCGGTGGCTGCGAACGGCGAGTGGCGGAGAAGTAGGCCGAGGTGGAAATGGCAAAAGTGTGCGTGCTGCAGAGAAGGGCGACAGAGGTTGCCGGGTGTTTAAATGAGGAGGAGAAGGAGGGAGTGCGCGGAAGAAGCTGCAACGGAGAGTGTGGAGTAGAAGCGAAATAAGAAATAGCATAGGTTTATGTGGCTGAACGAGTTAAATAACGCCAGGTGTCTATGATAATGATAGAGCAACTATTGGTGGTAGTTGTGGTGATGTCGGAGGTTGTGGCGATGGTTGTGATGGTAGTAGAAGAGACGGTAGTCAAGAGGTGATATTGGAAGTGGTTAGGGTAGTGCTAGGGTGGTTGCAGTGGTAGTGGTGTTAATATTAGGAGTTGTATGGTATTGTTAGGAGAATTGGTAGAGACTAGCGTGTCTTCTCATTCATGCTATATGACGTAGTCTTCATACTGAAACGGTCCTGTCTCCGTCAAGTGCTCTATGTCACTTACGCGACACATTTTCGCAATCTACAACACATAAAAATGTTTCATGTTGTTCCGGGAAAATGTACTCACATCATTGTCGTATTTACATACACACCTCACTTCGTTAGAGGAGGAAGTATTGTAATTGTTCGCCGGAAATCGGCGATTTTTTGTATGGAAAAGTTCTTGTTGTCGGGCCCTGGTCACGAAAATGTTAATAAATCTTGTCTCTAACACGTGTAGTCGGAATCAATATTTTGTGGCTCCTTGATCCCGAAATATAGATTGGCAGCAAAACGTTCATCCATTCGTGCGCCCGTACAACCATCCGTCCGTCCGTCGTCCATTTGTCTGTGTCGGTCTGTCCGACTGTCTGACCGTAAACCATTCATACTATTTTCTTCAAATTGATATTCTCTGATCAATCTGAACGAGATCGATGTCATGGGATTTTTTAATGCAGCAGCTCGTTGAATTTGAGACCGATATTTTAATTCTGCGGGATACTTCTCAGGAAACCCCCTCTCTTCTTTGGCTCAATACCCCGCTACCGACCTTGGCAGACCAGCGGTAACACAGCCTTTCGGCCATAGGATAAGGCGTTCGTGTGGTGAGCATCAAGACATCTCTTCACCGTATATACTGGTCTTCAAAACCTTATTGTGGGCTTTCTCACTGTCACAGAGCAAAATGAACTGGGATCTTGGTAAGGGAAGCGCACAGGTATAATTTGCCTCGGCCTGTAATCCAACCAGGGGTTGCGCTGTGGAAAGCAAGCACACTAACCAACGAGCCACCGAGAGACGGTCGAAGAAAAACAGCTTTAAAAAAGGTGGTTAAATAATAAAGAAAATATAATGTACAATTTTCTGAAAAATTTTTAAAATGTTTTGAAAATTTTGGTAGTTTTAGCCTAATTTTTGCTTGAATTCAATGCAATTAAAAATTTAATTTTTTCAAAATCTCAGAAAGTATGTGTGGTTGTAGCACTACTCATTAGTTCTTATTTGTAGTGTCATCCTCATTCAGGGAGCAATAACCACACGTGAGCGAACTGATCTTCTCAACAATATTAATGAATCTCTATCACAAGAAGTTTTCCAAGAGCCATTGTTTCTATAATAGTTCGAGACGTTTAAAATTTCGATTTATCCGAATATAGATTTGACAGTTTCGAATTAAATGGAAAACTTTTTCAGCGCGAAATTTCAAAAGAGGAATAATTTTTCTGATTACATTAAACAAGATTTTGCATTATATAAATAATGCAAAACGTTTGCCAAGTCTGCAGTTTCTGTTTACATTGCAACAAACTTAATTTATTTTCCGCATTGATCCAATTCTACTGAATTTCCAACATAATTTTTAAATATATATTTAACTTGACGTACTTTTCTTCGAGTTAGCTAACAACAGGTTGCGTTATCTAACGCTGAATTAGTGAGAACAAGAGAGCATTAGCATCGCTTTGCCTCTTAGTCCCCAAGGAAGAGCGTAGCGTGTGCGCGCCTGAGGGAGTGTGTTGCGTAGCCTGCTCAGCACGGGGACAGGTGGGTGGTCGCCTCCCTCCTCCGCCCCCGCTCCACTCTCCTCCGTCTCTGCCCCGCCACTGCCCTCGCCACCTCCGTCGCCGCCTTCACCCTGCCCCAATCTCCATCCTCACCTCCATCGTATCCATTGCCACGCCCACAGCAACAGTCACCCCTGCCTCCACCGCTGACTGTGCTACCATCGCCTTCACCGCCACCGCCCCCTCCGCCGACACCGCTGTCGTATCCGCATCCACATCCGCCCCCTTCATCACTCCGCTGCTCTCAAGACCACCACCACAGCCTTCAGCGCCTCAACCGCTGGTCCCTACATCGCCGCAACTGATGCCATACCTACCTCCACATTCGCTACAGTCGCTTCAACCCCTTCCGCCGCCGCTGCCATGATCGCCTCCATCACCTCCTCCGCCACCCCTCCATCGCCGCCACTGCTTCCCTCCACTACCGCCTTCGCCTCCACCCCAACCACCTCCATCGCCGCCACCGCCTCCACCATCTTCCTTCAACGCCACTATTGCCTTCACCTCCACCGCCGCCACCGCTACTGCCTACATCTCCTCCTCCACCACCACCACCACCTTCACTGCCAGCGCCGTCTTTGCCACCATCGCCGCCCGACCCTTCACCGCCGCCGCTACTGCCTGTATCTCCGCCTCCACCACCTTCACCGCCAGCGCCGTCTTCGCCTCCACCGCCGTCCGCTCCATCGCCGTCCGCTCCATCGCCGCCTGCACCTCCGCCTCCACCACCTTCACCGCCACCCCCGCCCGCCCCATCAACGCCTGCACCTCCCCCTCCACCACCTTCACCGCTACCACCTCTGCTTCCATCGCCGTATGCACGTCCGCCTCCCCCATCTTCAGCACCAACGCCACCTTTGCCTCCGCCGCCGCCCGTTCCATCGCCGGCTGCACCTCTGCCTGCACCTCTACCTGCACCTCCGCCTCCACCACCTTCACCGTTACCACTTGTGCCTCCACCGCGGCCCGCTCCATCACCGTCTGCACCTCCGCCTCCCCCATCTTCAGCGCCAGCGCCGCCTATGCCTCCACCACCTTCACTGCCGCCTTCAGTGCCGCCTTCGCCTCCACCGCTGCCCGCTCCATCGCCGTCTGCACCTCCGCCTCCCCCATCTTCAGCGCCAGCGCCGCCTATGCCCCCACCTCTGCCTCCACCACCTTCACTGCCGCCTTCAGTGCCGCCTTCGTCTGCACCGCCGCCCACTCCATCGCCGCCTATGCCTCCACCACCTTCACTGCCGCCTTCACTGCCGCCTTCAGTGCCGCCTTCGCCTCCACCGCTGCCCGCTCCATCGCCGTCTGCACCTCCGCCTCCCCCATCTTCAGCTCCAGCGCCGCCTATGCCTCCACCTCTGCCTCCACCACCTTCACTGCCGCCTTCGCCTCCACCGCCGCCCGCTCCATCACCGCCTGCACCTCACCCGCCGCGGCGCGTGGACGACACCCCGGAATAAAGTTGTCCCAGCGGCGCGAGTGGGCGCGGCCGGCGATGACCGGTTCCGTCGCCCATCCCGCCCCTCCTCCCTCTCCCCCCTCCCGCCTCCCCCCTTCGGGGCCCCTGGCACCACCCCCGCCCGCGCCGTGATATGTAATAACGCTAAGTATAGTAATTATCGGGCGACCGATTCGCCGGGGGAGGCTGGATCACTATGGTGAGTCGGGATTATACTGCGCTTTGCGGCCGCGCAGGTCGTTCCCGGCCATTACGCTGGGAAAACCGCCCCGTGGCAGCGGTGCCTCCCTGCGAGGAGTCGAGCGGCCGACAAAATGGATGGGAAACGGCGAAACGGTCCACGAGTGCGGGGGACACGGTTCGTAAAACTAAAAGCAAACTCTTGTGACATCATTGTTTTCACAGCGTCCCAGAACACGCTCACTTCCACAAACTAAGAGAGTTATTTCTAACGTGATTGATATAGACATTAGATTTGTGAGCGTGTGTGAATTTTTATATCCCAATTCAAACTATTATTTTTGTATTAATTCATTATTTTACATTTATAACTTAATAACTTATTATTTTAATCTATTGGAATTTTATTACATAATTTTAAATAATGTAATTGATGCTCAGAGATCCCGAACTTCCTTCTCCATCGTGGTGTTTGGTAATACAATTATATTGAATGTTGAAATGGTCTTTTGTATGCTTCCGGACAGTAAACGAAACAGAATTTCTGAATTGTCAGATGTAATGTAAACTCATAGAGAATATTAATTCATTATTTAAATGGAATGGACTGCTTACGAACAATAAAGAAAATAGTCTGGTGTAACACTGCAAATAAATAATTATTTTAACAAAAACATCTTCAGGAATACAGAAATACCCAAAGATTCCACACAATTCAACAGTTCAATTCAACAGTTCTTATGTACCTAGTAAATCAAAGATTTGCTCCTCCATAACGCAATACGTTAATAGAAAATATTTAAAGGCGGGTGGCTATTGCCTTGGAGTCTTGCTACTGTATGTCAGCTGTGTCGTAAGACGTGTTTCGCTGAGAATGCCAATACATTTGGAACGCGAAGTAAGGGAGTAGGCGTAATATCAGAATCAAACATTTGCATGTTTCGGTCACATTCGAAACTGTATCATTGCTTTTGGGTATTGTTCGTGTTCTTGGGTATCTAACAAAACTATAGACACCTGTCACATGGCCCAGTGCAGCATCGTTTTCTTTCAATTTCTGTGCGCATTGGAAATTAATAATATAATGACACATGTAAATGAATTTGAGGCGTTTTTTCGTCGTATATATTTATATTAACATAAATCTTTTTCGGCCTTATTTTCAGTGCTATAAATAATAATAATAATAATAATAATAATAATAATAATAATAATAATAATAATAATTTTATTTAAATTTATTTATTTACTTACATATTTCTCTACATTATTTGTATTTCATTTAATTTTCTTCACTTTAGAATAGTACATCTTTTATTAGTACTCTCTATTCAAAATTATGTTTAAATATATTCCAAATTTTCTATTTCACTTACATTCTAATTTCATTTATAATAATACTCTATATTTGATTATTGAATTTATTATTATATTTATTATTATTTGTAGCACTCAAGATGGCCGCAATGCGGCCGAAAAAGCTTTATGCTAAAATAAATACATAGGACGAAACAACGTCTCAAATTCATTTGCATGATGCAAATGTCGTTAACGCCGCACCATTTCCTACCATATAATGACGCGTAGTATGCATGTCGTATTTGAATCATTTGATGTTTTATTTCAATGTTTTAAAAAAATATACTCAGAAAAAACCTGGTGAAGGTAAAACAGCCTCTATGAAGTAGGTAGTTTTCTATTCACCAGTATCTCTCAATTAAAAAAAGTGTTTTCTCGCTCATTGAACCGATGAGATAGCCATGCTCGATAACTGTCGGTGAGAACAAGCGGTCGAAATAATAAACCTCAGTTCTCCCAGAACGCAACGTAGACAATATAAGAATGGGAGAAGGTGATCTGTAAACATCATTCGAAAAGCAATGAAAGTGTATGTCCAATGGCGCATTCGACATTTAGATTGAAGTACGATCACTTATGGCGAGAGCGATGACGAATATCACCTTCTCTCCTCACTTTCTTTTTCTAATTTTTGCTACTCTTGTTCTCTTTTCCCTTCTATTTTTCACTATTTTTTCTTCTATTCTCTCCTTTTCACTTATTTTTGCCTTTCTCCTCATTTTTAGTTTCTGATTCATTTCCTTTTTCATGTTCTCTCATATAGATTGTTTAAAGTGAACAAAGATAATGTTAGCAAAAAATTACTAAAACAACCCCCATAATTCATCGAGAAATACTGTGAATGAGGATAGGAGAATAACCGAAAGTGGATTTTTCAGACGCAGTGCGAAACATCGGCACAACCAGGTTTTGGCCCTTCCAACAACCACTCATTTTCCTTCCTTCAAATTAAATTATTTCTTTGCATGTAAACAATATTTTGTTGTCACTTTTGAATAGGAGCCACTCGAAAGAGCGCGCTATTTTGTTTTAATACACTTGTCGCAAGTGTTTTAGACGGTTAATGAATATCCCACCAAGCATTTATCTACAGAGTCTGATGAAGGATCAATCCTATTTCTGTTTGTTGAACAGGCAATTTCAGTCACGAAGTTCATTCAAAACGAGTCTATTGTGAGACTCGCATTCACAACTCTGTTAACCCAGGCACTGATGTTTCTCCACGGTTCATCTCACGGATCCGGCTGGTTTCTTTTCCTTTGGAAAGAATTTCATATTCAATTCATTCAGACAAATAATCAAAGATTTACTTAGATACATTTTATTAAGAATTTTACTACAAAAGTTATTTTTTATTTTTTATTTCGTCTCGATCTAGCTTAACAGTCTAGAAATTTGCAGGGTATTTTTAATTCACTCTGTACTTTAAAGACATTTTCAAGAATTTATGTAATTTTAATAGGAATATTATATTTTTAATTTAAAAGTAAAAAACGAATTGTATATTAAAAGGCAATATTGTATTCAAAAAGTTTTGATAATATTTTACTGTTACATCAATTTAACGCAACCAGCGGAACGAAAAGAAATGCTTAACGGCCGTCTTTCGAACTTTATCTGTCCGCTATCCATTGAAAAACATTCAAACAAATGACATGTAGCTAATATGGCGTATGAGCACTCCTATTTCAAGAAAATGTAATTTAAACATTTTCTGATAAGAATATTGAACTAATCGAGGCCGATATAACAAATAGCGGACTTGTTTGATTATAAACGTCGGCTATCTTCTTCAGTTTATACACTCCAACCGCCCCGTTATTTGCTCTACATCAGCCCAATAACGGTAATAACATGTGTTCTTTTGATCGCCGCTGCAGAAATATATTAAAAAACAGTGTGGCTAACTTTGCATATTCGCACAGGTCAACAATGGGCAGTGACTTGACGAGCGGGGGCCAGTGAATCGTGGGCGGAGCGCGGACGTGGGAGGTGGGGGGAGGGGGCGATCCCAGGGTGGGTGGGCAGCCTGGGGCAGTGCGCGGAGCGGATGACGTTGTCAAGCCACCCGCCGCGAAGATGGGCGGGACTGAGCCGAAACATAGTGTTTTCGTTGCCAATGAAGAGGTCAATTGCAGACGATGAAGAGGAGGATCCTGTGATCAGAGAGATTGGTTGCGGGATGAATCAACAACATAGATGTAGAATAGATTCATGATAAATACTGGCTCGTCGAGAAAATGATAAACCATCGTCCAAAAGTACACAAAGTAAAATATTCAAATAAATAAATATAAATACATATACTATGTATAAATAAATGCATAAAATAAATAAATTCACACATTTCCATACGATCTGGTTAGGTGACACAAGTACGTCACCCACTTCATCGCGTCCAGGATTAAGATAATATAACATAGCACCAAGGAAATAATTTTTCTGAACCACCAGAGAAGGGGAAGTTCGTCCTGAATATTGTGCAGTAGTGTCTGCCGTGAGAAATGACTGATGAAAGAAAATAAATGTAATGTGCATGGAAAGGGGAGGCAAAGAGGGAAGAGATGGAGGGAAGTAAACAGAAGAAAAGCCAGGAAAGGAGACAGAGAGGGGAGGTGTGGGGCAGCGGGGAAGGAGGCAGGTACGCAGGTGAAGCCGGTAAGGGAGGCGGGAGACCGGGTTGACAGGCGGGAACGAGTCGGTGATGGGGAAGCAAAGAGAGTGGCAGGGAAACGGGGTAAGAGAAGAGAAGGCAGGCAGGGGCGGAAAGGGCAGTAGAGAGGAACGCAAGGACCGGAAGGGAGGTGAAGGAGTGGGGAAGGAAGTGGAAATAGAGAGAAAGAAAGAGAGAGAGGCGGGGACGTAGCCGAGGAGAACTCCTTCCCCACAGGATTGAAGAGGTAGCCAGAGGCGGGAAAGGAAGTGGGGAGCATGGAGGGAGGTGGAGATGAAGGTGGTATGGGATGAAGTGGAAGTAGGCGAAGAGCGTGGCGGGTTGTGAGGCGGCGAAGCAGCGAAAACAACCGAAGCACGCTGTTTGAATGAACTCAGATATGAACGAAGTACGCCAGAAAGGAGGCGAGGTAGATGAGGGAGTAAAGAGAAACGGGAAGACAAAAAAGTAGGCCGAACTTGGCGGGGACATGGTGGCATCTGTGTCGGGGAACAGGAGACATCAACTACAAGGGCTCGAGCGAGAGCCTCGTAACGGGGGCGTCGCAAAACCCGAAGAATAATTGAATGATTAGTGTTTTCGGGAGCGTCAACTGTTAAGGTTGATAATCGTGTAAATGTAGTGCATGTTTATCGCGTGAGATAGGCGACCAAGCCAGATTAGGTGCCGATATACAAGACGCCTGGAGAGATATTCCTCAACCAGGTATCTCCCACCAGCAGGCACCACCTCAGCAGGTCCAAGCTCTAAGCTCTCCTGACTGGTCTCATGACGTGGGTGGTAATGTAGAGTAAGCGTATGTGTGGGAGTGAGGGATGAGGATAGGACAACGTAGAGGAAGCAAAGATGGCGCACGGTCCGTGGCCCGTTCGTTAAAGTACAGCTCCGGCATTCGCCACGTTCGTAGAAACCGCGGAAACCTACCAAAGCACCAGGCCGTTAGGGTTCTCCAGACAGCGGCTGAATTCGATCTAAGTATCTAGCGAGTATTCAAAGTTTTCTTCCGGCTGAAGGGCCGTGGTCCATTGGAAAACATATTTCCAGACGTTTCGTCCGCACCTACGGCAGACATCTTCAGTGGCGATGAAGTCTCGGACGAAGAATCCTCTTTGATGGATCCCCGATGACTTACCATCAAAGAGGATTCTTCATCCGAGACCACATCGTCACTGAAGATGTCTGCCGTAGGTGCGGACGAAACGTCTGGAAATATGTTTTCCAATGGACCACGGTCCTTCAGCCCCAAAGAAAACTTTGACTACAGCTCCGGCCGTGAAAACCTACATCGTTTTAATATCTAGCGAGTGCCGAAAATCCTGCCACCGTCGGGACTGGAACCCTAGGACCAACTGTGGCGTCATGGAGAAAAACACACAGACATTTACAAGTATGTACAAGTTTATTTACACGTATGTACAATAACTAACTTCTGCTCCTACATTACACACTTTTGACTATTTCCCTGTGGACACCCCACATAGCTAGGGAGGCCCCGCCTCCACTAACGCTTCTCCCGCGCCACTACCGCGACCTCGTCACCCGTGCAAGAGGCACGACACGCTCCAGCCTGGGCGTAAAGTTTTGCGCATCGCGCGTGGTATCCAAAACAAAAACCCCGTGTGAGCTCGTCGGCTCGATTTTATACCTAGAGTGTAGCCGTCACGTGACCGTCCTAGGTGTAGGAGGGAGGCTCGCGTCTACCACGTGACCTTCCAGGTCAAGCTGGCGTCCACTTGGTCTAAATATATTCCAACGCCGGGGCGCCAAGGCTATTCAGCCCGCAGGTATGCGATACTTCCGCTCCTCCTACCCACGGCCGCCAAGGTGACGCTACACAACCGATCGTAGGCACTGCAGGGGCATCAGTGGATGCCCTGAGCCCCCTACGCCGGTGCGAGGCTGGTGGAGCACGGGGGCGGGCGGCCCGGGGCGACCGCGGGGCCGGCGGACGAAGCCACCCGCCGTGCGAGCAGCGCGTCGACGGCCGCGCCCGCCCAACCCTAGCATTTGCGCCGCCGCTCAAGAGTTCAGCCGCTGCTTCCGAGGTCAGGGAGCGCCGCGCAGCGCCGCGCTGCGGGATGAATGGGCAGCTCCCGCGCAACTGAGCGTGAAATTGTGAAAACACTGCTATTCGCCTTTGGACACACAGTCCACACCAAATTACCGTTTCCGCATTCGGGGGGCGTTCCAAACCACACGCCCCAAAAGAAACCTCGACGAGCTCGTATGAGCTCAATTGTAAAGAATGATTTAATTTCATTTGGCCTTTGAAAATATTATTTTCTGTGAAATCGTCATCAATGATTGTGAATAATGATTTTAAACATGTATAACCCGACCAAGCGGAGTGTAGGATTGGCGATAGGGGCAGCACTGCGCTTTCTTTTGCTTCGTAGGGAAGAAGACCGGGCTATTGGTATATTCAGCGCAACTGAAAACTGAAGCTCTGATCTACACCAAGGCAGATATAAAGGCACGAAGACATATAATGTCCCTCTTGTAATGCCATCTTATGTTCAACAATACGTGACACTCCATTTAAAATCATGGGGAAATGCCGACGCGGTGGATAAATACAGTAATAAGTATTGATAACGATAAGAAGAATGGAAGTATTTTGAGTCCCTAAAAGTAACCACATATTCCAGTCCCGCAACAAAACAAATTCGGCAACACGAGTACATGACATTATTCAATTTAATGAAAAATTTCCAGGAATTCCTTCTTTAACTTCCCGATTCGCATAAAATACGTTATATAATGTGTTTTTCTAATCGTTAATGAGTGATCAGATTATTAAATGCTTTGAGTGTGATTAATGTTATGCTTCTATGAAAAATTATTTGAAGAAAAACTAATTGAGCTGCTTAATTAGCATTACGTACTACGTTATGGAAAAATGCTTCATTACTGGAATTTGAATATAAATGCACCAGACTGTATTCTCCGGCGCAACTGTCGCCGTTTTTAGTTCTCAGATACGCCAGTCTCTCTTCAGTTCAACACTTCACTTGGTCGGGTTACACGAGTAGTTTGAGATACCACGATGTTTCTTTAAATTCTAAAGTAAACATATGTGCATCGACCAGTGCCGAGCAATACAGTGGATAATTGTTTTGAGTTCTAAACAATAATTTTGATATTTGCTCTTTCTAAATAAGCAGTTTCAAGATTAAGATTCCTAACTTTGGTTCTGAACCAAATGTCTGTTTTCCTGTTCGAAAATGTTGATACTAGAATACAGATGAGTAATTTCAGGTAATAAAAATGCAACACCGTCTTCTCAAACAGATGAACAAGTGTTTCTAATGTCATTTTACTGAGAAATGTTTCCGTTTCTTCTCAGCAGTGTCTGGTGGATTTTTCCAGTTCAGTAACATTCCGACAATTGTCTTTACAGTGAGTCGAAACTCTGAGAATAATTTTAAGTTTTGCCGAGAAACTCTACTTTATTCGGGGACAGAAACAATAGAAAACGAAAATTTGTGAATTGATAGGATTGGATCTCAAATTACAACAGTTCTGTGTCAAGAGCGGATCTGTGATCGTACCCGATTTTTGGGCTCAGGATTACAGCACTCCAAACTCCCGTCAGAATTATACTGCATTCGCAGTTCAAATACGACGCTAATGGTCTGCCCACTCTACAACAGCCGTTAAATTCTTGCAAATGCCAATATTGTGACCATGAAATACAGGTTACGACGAAATTGAAAAATTATAGAAAAGTCTTCCCATGGAATTCTACGCTTCTGAAGCCACTACTGTACGTAAATTATATATTGCTAATGTTATGAGAAACACGATGTTTTTTCGCCTGAAGTGCCTGAATTCGTCTGAACTAACTATATAAAACCCTATGTAATTAGTTCTCTACTGCACTGTGTGCTCTAGCCTTAAAATGTGTTCCTTTCATTTGGTTTTTTGGTCAATCAAGGGATCGAATGTTGCTAATTATGAAGTTTTATCATAAACGCTCATTGTTACCTATAATGATAATCCTATTTAATTTAGTGTAAGAGCGAGAGCAGATATTCTAGAGCTCAAGATATCTTGCCCTTATTGCACTTCTCGGCCATACGTCGCACACACCTTCGACTGTTTTGTCTTTTCATAATAAATAAATAAATAAACTCGTCCCATTGATATTAGAAAATCAGCTACCCGCTGCGAGTCTCCCGAAGCACTGAATCTTTGCTTGAAGGAAAAATCGAAATTATAAATAATTATTTTTAATACTTTAGATATTTTACTTCCTGCTGTAAGTATTTTGTCACTGTTGAATTAATCAAATAATATGTAATAGCTCGCTTGATACTAGTGGCAATACATCAACAATACAGGATGTCTGCTTTTTTTAACAGATAATATCCGTACAATACAAATTACTGCTCAAGGGGAAAAAGTACTAAAAAAATCTACATTCATCTTTACGACACTCGATTCCATCAGATTATTTCTGTTTCTTTAGGGCGTTTTCTACAAAGCATTTTCAAGTCCGCACTAGCTCCAAGAAAACGATGAATACATAAATGTAAAACAGGATCTTCTCAGAAGAATACGGTCGGAAATGAGTTGGGTCTTCTGAGTTAAAGTGTCTGAATAACAGTATGAACCTTGTAAAAGGCATTTAAATTGGATAAAGATTTACACAAATACGACTCCAGATGTCCCTGAATAATTATCTAAAACGGGTTTCCAACGTATTTTCCAAAATCTGAAGGTAGGTAAGAAAACTTGATAATACATGTACGACAAATATTGTCCATACATTAATAGTGCGAGAGGTAGCGCCACAAAAATGTGAATAATGTCGACACATTTCATAAACCCTAGACTCAATCTGTGAACCATACCAAACCAAATGCAAGCGGTCTGCTGGTCGTACACATTCTTGCACATTTCGAGTGGTAGGAGCTCCCAAAGTAGTAAAGAAGACATTTTCGTCACAACCGAAACAATATGATGCGTTGCATAAATTACAATGATTGAAAAGAGGCATCGTTACGAAGCAGACCAATGACAAATTGAAATTAATGATGGACAAAGTAAATAAAAATTTACCAGCCACGGGTGCGACAGCGATGGGAGCTCAGTGGACATCAAAAAACCAGAAAAGCTCGGATAGCTAAAACAGCAAAAGAATCGTCGTGAGACTAAATACACATCCCATAAAGACGTACTTAGAAACTGGGGTCAGAATTTTCAGAAATTTTCCGAACATTGAAATAATCTTGCGCACTTTAAATAAAATTACATTCAATTGTCAATAGCATACGTAGAATACTTCCTCAATGACACACGTACAAATTATATTACTCTCCAAAAGAACGAACGGTCAGACGTACAGACGATCTGTTGGTCGGACAAATTCTCGAATCATAAGATAGCATGATAGTCAGTGGTGAGGAAGCCATACAATCGATACATCGGCTGGACAAACAAATGAAGAGGCAGGTAGATTGAGTCTATCTGATAGCCGAACAAACAGAAATATTGTCAACCATTTTCCGCACGACTACGTGTCTGCGCCTCCCCAAAAGGATCCATCCTCTCCGAAGGCCGTGGGACTCGGGTCGGGAGCAGCTTCCGTGGTCCGTCGTGGTCCGTGAGGCGCGTGGGCCAGCTGGGCCTTCCTCCGGGGCGGCGGAGGCGCGTGATTAGAAGTGAAGCCCGCTCGTATTTCGCCCGCCGCCACGCGCCCCGCCCAATGGACGCTCATATTTCGCGGGGCGGAGGGGGGAGAAGGTGGCGTGTGCCCAGCGGCCTGCCGCTCGCCAGCCGGCAGTTGGAAGGAACAGGCGCGGTCCAGGCAGATGTGTTGTGTGGGCAATATGGACTGTCAGGCAATGTAGGCGACGTGGACAATGTGGGTGACATGGACTATGTGGGTGACAGTGGACAATGTGGGTGACGGTGGACAATGTGTGACGGTGGACAATGTGGGTGATGGTGGACAATGTGGGTGACAGTGGACAATGTGGGTGACGGTGGACAATGTGGGTGACGGTGGACAATGTGGGCGACGTGGACAGTGTGGGAAATGTGGACAATATGGGCAACGTGGACAATGTGGGTGACATGGACTATGTGGGTGACAGTGGATAATGTGGGTGACGTAGACAATGAGGGCGACGTGAACACTGGGCGATATGGGCAATGTGGGCGACGGGGGCAAAATGAGCATGTGGGCAATGACCAATGAGAGCGACGTGGATAATGTGGATGATATGGACAATATGAACTATGTGGGCAATGTGGACAATGTGAACAATGTGGGCGACATGGAGGATGTGGGTCATGTGGACAATATGAGGAGCGTGGGCAATGTGGGCTGTGTGGACGGGGGAATCTTATGCGTTGTGAGAACGATATGAGTGGCGTGTGCATAGTGAGCGCTGTGGGCAATGAGGGGGGCAATGCAAGTGGAAGGGAATGTGGACCACACGAGCGATGGGGGGGGGCAATACAGGCAATAAGGGCGTCATGAGTAATGATGAGTAATATGGTCTGTGTGGATAATACGAAGAGGAACAATAGCGTGGGTGATAGTGGGATAGGTAGAGATTCATGAGGGGGAAGAAAGGAGGAGGAAGCGAAGTGAACGAGAAGAGAAAAAAAAGGAAGATCCAGAAGGAAGAGGCAAAAGAAAGGAAATAATAGGTACGTAATCTGGAATAATGACAATGAAGAAAGGAAGGAGGAAGAGAAGTGGATGAAGGAAAGGAGGACGAGATATAAGTGAGGATAGAAGCTACAGGAAGAGGAAAAAATGAAGGAAAGGTCAAAGTACTCCCAGAGAAGCAGATGAGGGAGGCATAGGAGGCAGTAGAGAGAGATGTGTGACTCGGGGAGAGGCGAATAAAGAAAATCCAAGCAACGCCACCAAGTGCCCTAACCAGTGCACAATGTTTTTTATATTATTTCATAATTATAACTTGTTCCCATCTCTGCGGTCATAAATGAAAAGGATGAGTGATTTCATTAAGATATAATAATGACATGATATGACTGATAATGAAGCAATTGTAAGATAAGACAAAGGTAAGCAAAGGATATTACTGAGTAAACCTTCCGTGAGTCCTTTTTGTGCAACACTGCAAACGGATTGTTTTGATTTATTTGGTCAAAGAACAGTAAAAACTGTATATGGCATATTTGAGAAAAGTAGAATTTATGCATGTTTTCTTCATCTCTCTAGTATCTCTACCCGACCTTTTAATCACAAGTTGTTGAATGATGCTGTTGAATGAGAAGTAGCAAAAAAGCGAGGATAACTATATTTGAAAAGTAGACATTTTCTCTCCCGAGCTGTAGAAACGTAATTGCATCGGTAAACTAATCACAAGTTTGATGCTTTAATATTACTAACAAAAAATTACTCCATACCCCCGGCTCTATTCATTCTAGAACT
The DNA here is from genome assembly GCA_011170035.1 of Teleogryllus occipitalis. Classification (NCBI taxonomy): domain Eukaryota; kingdom Metazoa; phylum Arthropoda; class Insecta; order Orthoptera; family Gryllidae; genus Teleogryllus; species Teleogryllus occipitalis. The sequence continues at coordinate 25,262 of BLKR01010949.1, forward strand.
AGGAAAAGAATATGTGCTTAGTAAAGCTACATTTATCGCCCGAGATTTGAACTTCGGAACACGGACATGCAAATCCACGCCATACCTTCCCCATGACCGTCACGCCATATCTTCCCTACACCCTTCGGGAAACACATAGTAGTCAAATATGATATGAGTGAATATAATGATATGATGCGATTGCTTACGGAGCAAAAGGAAAAGACAGAAATATGAGGCAGAGAAATGGAAGAGCCCCGAGAAATCCCTCGAAGAACCCGTTTCATCAACTACTCGCTCGGGATTGGAACGCTGGTACCCGAAGGTGGGAACTTAGCACGCCGGTCACTACGCTATCTGTCTCTCTGTAAGTCGATAATCAAGAACTGACACTCCAACATGATGTGATTGACTATAATGATATGATATAAATGATTGCAATGTCGGAATGAAAGGTAAACGTACGGGAAATCCCGGAGAAAACCTGTCGGGAACCAGAACAAATTCCGCGTTGCTCGACCGGGCTTTGAACCCCAGGAAGCATTGAAGGAGAGCCAGCCTCTACCCTTCCAGTTCTCCCTCTAAATTTCTGGATAGGGGATCATAATCCAATATGATATGACATAAATGATAACAGTACTGAAGAGAAAGGCAGCAGAAATGGGAAACGAGCAGGAAACACGTTTTGTGCAGCAAAACTTCCATGGACTCGTAAATGGAGCAGGACTTCAATTCCGATACCCAGATAGGGGAAAGTAGCGCATCGGCTGCCATACGAGTCTCCCTAACTTTGATCACATGTGATATTACTTGGATATGATACAAATGGTTACAATGATGGAATTAAAGGCAGGGGAACCGGAGATAAACCTACCGCTAGGGCCAACCTCCGCTATCCCACTGGCCTCTCTTCGGTTGATACAGAGAGGACAAAATAATAATATGGAATGAATGAATATGATATAAATTATATATAGACCGCGGATATTTAATGTTATATGAATATTAATATGTTAGTTTTAGGTGCCTAAAATAGGTTCTTTCAGGATCTCAGTTAGGCTTCTTAAATGGTCGAATAGGAGCAAATAGAACAGGAAACTTACAAAAAACACACATTTTTACAATGTTTATATATATCAAAGATGAAACATAAATGAAAATTATATAGAATCAGTATTGTATATTTTGCGATAATAGAATTTATGAACAAGTTTGTCCTCTAGTTAGAATTATTCGTATCGTATTTTGCCTCACAAAAAATTACTAATACTTTCTCCAAGCTTTCAAGCGAAAATGAAAGTCTCTTATCGGTGAAGATCACTTTTCTTTTGCGGAAATTCAATATTAGAAGCGGAGGCAGGCTTTTCCACGACGTCAGGTAGTAGTGACATGGAGACTTGTCACAGGATCCTTGACCTGTATATTCATTTCTCGCTATCTTACAGATTAACGCGACTTAAAATTAATATTATCCTTGTCTACAGTGCCGACACAGAAGAACAAAATTAAAAAGAAAAAAAAATTGCAAATTAGTCTCATTTTAGATTTTTAAAAGTGAAATAGGCAGAAATAGGCATTAATAGGGTCTTTTAGGAAATATAAAATTGACGGGTTTTAGTTCTAATAATCTTAAAATGTATGTATAAAACTTCATTTAGTACAAGGTACCTAGGAAAAAAATAGGTTTTTACCTAAAGATCCGCGGTCTAATTATATCAGTGGTGGAAATGAGAGTCGGGGAAAACGGGAGAACCTACAGTTAACCCACATGGTCCAGCAGAAATTCCACCTGGATCGCCCGGGACTTGAAGGTCGGTTCCTCGAGGAAAACCAGCGCGCCGGTCGCGATCAAGGGGGCGCCTTTGCCCGGGGCTATCAGGAACGAGCCCAGAGCCTGGGGCGAGCTGGACGCGGAACGGGTGGGGCGCAAGAGCACGAGGCGAGGCGGCGCGGGGCGGGGCGGGGGGGAGCAGCGCAGGAGCACGAGGCACGGCGGCGAGGGGCGAGGCGGGCGGTTTTGATTGATTGATTGATTTTTTCGTGTTTCCGGGCGCGTCAACTGCTTCGGTCATTAGTCCCGTTAGCGAAGTGCATGTTTTTCTCGGGAGATGGCAGTGATCTTCCCCCGCTGGATGGCGAGATCCGGCGCCGACCTACCGTCGGCTAGTGGGGTTTCCCGCTAACCAGGACTCTCCCATCAGTGGGGCACCGCTCAAGCCGGGACAAGCTCTAAGCTCCCGACCGGTCTCCCGGAATATGTGGTAGTGTAGTGCATGTTAATGTAAGTGTGTGTGTAAGGGGTAAGTGTGTGTGTAATAGGACAAGGAAGTGGAAGGAAAGATAGCGCGCGGTCCGTGGCCTGCTTGTTAGGGTACTGCTCCGGCATTCACCTGGTGTTGATAGGAGAAACCACGGAAAACTACCGATCAGAGCAGCCGGCCTCAAGAATTCTCATCCAGACAGGGACTGAATTGCGGGGCGGGCGGGGAGCAGCGCAGGAGCACGAGGCGGGTGGGCAGCGGGCGGCGCGGGGCGGGGTGGCGCGGGGCGGAGCGGACGGGGAGCAGCGCAGGAGCACGAGGCGGAGTGCGCGGGGCGCGGGGCGTGGGGCGCGGGGCGAAACGCCCTGGGCGACGGGCTGAGCGCCGTCCTGATGGACGCCCCGGCCGGATCAGTGCCCCGGCCTAACGTGTTTATCCAGCCTTTATCAATAGCAGCCATCTGCACGCCCCGGCCGCCTGTTGCCTCCTCTTTGAGGCGGCCACTTCGCTCCGTTAATATCTGTTTTCTAATTGCATACTATTAGCCACTAATAAATTCTGGAAATTAACAAGCCACTTGTCAGTATTGTGGTTAAGCAAAAATTGTTACAGATAATACCGAGCATAGGCCTGTAATTTCCATAGGATTCGGCTCAGGATGCTTACCCATATTTATTTTGTTTGCCTTCGGGGCATATTTATTGTTTTCAATCATTCGGTGGGCCCCGTCCGGGAGCATGGCCGAATCTCCTGACAAACAAGGCCTTAAGTAGGGAGAAGCGAAAGAAAAGTGGAAGGGGAAGAGGTAATAAATTTCTTTAATGCCTCGGATGCGTTCCATCTCCAGTATTATCATTGGGAGCCGCATTCCTGGCCTGGCGCCCGCCGGCAGACGCCGGGTGACGGGTGACGGGCGGCGGGCAGTGGCTGGCGGGCGGTGGCTGGCGGCGGGCAGAGGACGGTGGGCGGGCGGGTAGGATTGTGGGCTGCAGCTCGGGAGGGTGTCCGATTGCGCGGGTTATCAGGTGGTCGGGTGAACTCGACGGATGGGCAAGTGGGTGGGCGGATAGCAATGTAAGTGGGTGGGCTGGGATGTGGGGAGGTTGGGAAGGTGTCGGGCGGCTGAGCCATATTTGATTTCGTTAATATTTTCCTGAAATTTAAGAATAGCATGTAGTAATTTAGTCGGTTACTTTGCGAAGTCTTCATTCACGGTACTTAAAGAAAAAATAATCAAATTATAAAGACTGAAGCTACGTGTGTGTTGAAGAAACTATTAACACGGTGTTATGTCTAACAACAAACAAAATTTAAAATCCCATTATTCTCGTCAATAATATTAACAAGATACCTTTTCTCTAATAGAAATATTACTCTTTGTACTAGCAAATCTGTTATTCCTAAAACATCGCGGAGTTTTTAGAAATCGATATATGAGGATCACATGTTGAGGATTGCAACATGTTGGAAACTCGGATATCGATAACACACGCCTTATACGCTTACATACATACATTCTTTACGCATACATACATACATACATACATACATACATACATACACGCTTTAAATATATACATTCTGTTGTGCTAGTCGTAACTGAGTAATGACTGCAACGAGATGAACACACAAGATTCGCAATTATTATGTAATAATGAAAATACTGGCTTAAAAAGAATTAAAATAATTTCATCTAACGCAACTTGTTTTAACTTAATTAATCCACCACAAACAAATTAATCAACTCGGTAAAACTCGTAAATTAAATCTTACATAAAACATTTTCGTTCGCTACTTCTTTACATTCCAAATTGCCGGCCCACTGCTACGGCGATATGCAGTATTGCTTCGCAACCTTGCGGGTTGAAACCCGGCAAGATGCAGAGAAATATCCCACCTGTGGCAAAGATCAAAAAATATTTAAACGTGACTAAAACTACGCAAAATTAAATTCGCGGACAATTTCTGGCGTAATACGATACGCAGCATATTTCCTCGGCCGGCGAGCGATGCAAGTAAGCCATAAGTGAACCGCTAACTGCAGAAAGGCAACCAGACCACATTTCCCAATTTTACAGGAGACAAAACCTTTATAAAACCTGTGTTACGCCATTTTTCTGCTTAAAGTTTTTTATCTAATTATAAATATACTTATTTAATCCTAGGAATAAAAATCTTTTATAAGTGAAGGTTAAGGAGAAGGGATTTATTTTTGGATTCGGATATGTTTCCTTCTTACAGAAAATGGATTTCCAAATGATTTCTTGATTTAAATTACTTTTCATTAAAAATATAATTTTACATATAAATTATTTTCTTTTAATAAACATTCTAAGTTAAACATTTTATAAACAAATAAATTAGGATCTAAATGCTCAGTAATCTTTACCTTCATGAGATGTTTGTGTTATGGGCCATAATGTGATTACATGCCAAAACTGCATCTTGTCTTCAGAAATGTTGATCAATTTTTTCTTGATGTTATCAATTGTTTGTGTTTATATGCAGTGCAGATGTGTAGGCTTTCTTTAAAGGCAGATCTAAAGGTTATACTGAATTTCTCAGCCTAAAAATGTCCAGCATCATGCCACTAAGATGCAAGGTGCACTAAACACTGAACAGCGGTGTTTCATCTGAGAATATCAATTCACGGTATTTTGAAATATCATTTTAGGTGCCTAGGAACACTTTTAATACAGAAATCATCGCTCAGACAAGTTTTCTTATAGAATTTAGACCATCATGAATTGTAATTGACGTAAACATTTGTCTTCATCTGAACAATGGAAAAAGTTTTTGAGAAATTTTTTATTAGGTTAACAACTTTGCGTTCGCTACACGTTGGCTTCCGGGGTTTCCTCATACAGGTATTGCCTACCTGCACGGGACCACCTCCGCCGGAACAAGCTCTATGCTCCCGATATTGGTGGTTGTGTAGTGCACATGAGTTTTTGTGTAAGGGGGAATAGGGCAAAGACCGAAGAAGGAAAGGTTGTGTGCGGTCTTCTTGGCCTATTTGGCCTGTTTATAGAAACTTTCGATCAGAGCAGCCAGGCGCTAAAATTCTCCTCCAGACAATGACTGAAATTGATTTAGCTATGAAGCTAGCGTAAAAAATTCCTGCCACCATCGGGACTCGAACACTAGGACCTCCCGATCAGAGGCACTGCATGACATCAGTTGTTGCTCTTTGCCACCTCAGCCGGTAATAGAAATCATACTCCCATCGGCCAAACGAACAACAGATTTAATTTGATTGTATTCCTGACAAAATCTCTTTTTAGCTCTTCTCCTTTTGCCGAATAGCAAAAAGAGTTCCCTCCAAAAATTGCGCATAATGAAACCACATTTACTGCCCAGAATGATGAATATGTCTCGGGGTGACATAGCGGTATACGTGGATATTCAACTGTAATAATATGTGGGCATTACTACGAAAAATATTAATAATTTTCATGAACCTTTAATAAAACATGAAATTCGCTAAGATGTTTATCAGCACACATTACACGTATCTTGATTCTGCCTATTACGACAATTTATTGGGAATAAATGACCAATAATGAGATCGGCAAGATGAAGAAAAATATATTCTCCGACGATTCGTTCCATATCATACAGATGTAATTTAAAACACTCACGCCTTAATAGATTGGACACATTATCCCTTCCAGTGCTTCTAGAGATACTATCGACGTGCTGTACCCTCTGCCAGGAGGCAGTGTCATGTTACATTAATGATTAGTCCATACTTCAAATTCCGTCGTTTTATCCGCTTTACAAGAACTTTTCTCTACTTACCAAGCAGCCATTTCACGCCTTGTTTAGTTTTCTCTGTGTTACGTCCAGTTAAGTATCTGCCCAACCAGGCGAGGTCCTTCTTGGAAGAAGTATACCGGAAGGAAGCCCATACCTCAAGCCCCCGGCAGCTGATGTCTATCTGCCCATTTTGTCTGCTAATGTATTCCAGGCACTTGGCGTTAAAATTATGAAAAGGCTTAAGATAGAAAGAACGAGAGATACACAGTAGTTGATAAGGTAATCGGTGCAACGCAAATGCTTTAGCTTACAACACTGTGTCCATAATGATGAATAATTAGTTGAGCCGCAAAAGAGATAGTTACAGGAAAAGAAGGTTGCGAGTGAAAAATGTTAGGTATCGGGTGAAAGGTTCTGACAGCAAGGAAAGGTTTACAGTCGTTTGCTTCGTGAATTCGAGAAATTAAATTTTTATCATTTGATCAGGTATCACTAGAAGCAAGAAGTAGATAAGGCAATCACTAATATAGCTAATTTATCGGCTCTGATAAAGCTAATTTATAATAACAATTATTTCTATGCATTATGCATGTAGTACAACGGTTTACGGCAAGCAAGTTCAACTATGTTTCACATGATCGAATAATTTCGAAATCGATCCATATTTGAGATTTTTTTTATAAATAACTGTACGTAACACTAAAAACACATACAATTTATTTTTTCGTATATATCTAACCAAACACACATGTACTATAATGGGAACATATATCACGATTTACGAACAAATGTATACAAATATTTCTTTTACGTTTTTTTTTTCCAGAGTAGTTCGAACATGCTTTTTTAGAATACGGTAATAATGCATATTTTCGCCTGAAGCAAGCAGATGGCGAAACAATAATGTGCACGTATTAAGGTTTAAACTCATTTACAAATCGAGGCTTCCGAAACAAGACATTTTTACCAAGCATCAGAAATGTTCACGAAAACTGTGATTTTTTCTTGCATATTTTAACATTTTGTTTTCTAAAAAACCATAGACCGTTTTGGAAGTAATCTACAGTTATGATGCAGGTTCTGACTTCCCTAATAAGAATCCGTCATAGATCAGGATGTCGTCGTGCACTTATAGGTCAAAAAACTTCGCTATCATCTAAAAATCTATATACTATCAATAAAATACCGCATTCTTCCGGTAGTCAGTCGATTTGTTCACGTGGGACACTATCAAAGATCTGTAGCTTATTTACCGATGCAGATAGTTTCTCGGAAGTAAACTTTTCTTATGTATACAATTTTAACAATTAAGCTAGGTGCCATCTTAATTTATAATTTTACTTGGTGTAGTAAAAGAGGGGAATAGGGATTCAGAAGCTCAAGAAAAATTTAATAAAGTATACTTCCCTATATGTCACTTTTCTAAAAACTATTTTCTTGATGATAAATAAAAAAAAATAATATCTCGAGATGAGACATGAGACAATTCTTAAATTTTGCAGATCAATCCTGGTTAAAGTAAGAACGAGTGCGCACTCATTTAACATTAAAGACACAGGTCGATGAATTGTTTCATGGCATAACACCAATGTTCAATCCAACATACTACAACAGCAAATGAAACCTTTTTCATGAAGCCCTTAATATCTCAAAAACACATAATATTACTATCTTTCTGCTCTCTTTCTCATATTGTTTTAATCATAAACATTATTATAATTTCTCTCCCCTTCCTTTCACCTTTCTCCCAACTCAGAGCAATACTTGCGCCTTTGATGAAGTCTAGTCGCTTGAAAGCCTGCGTTGATTTGTCTGTTGCGTCTATCGTTTCTGACTAATTGTGGCATTTCTCACAGTCTTATATGATAGTTAGACTGTATATTATTAAGCTGTATTGTTCGTCACTATCAATTAATATACATCTTTTTGGTCATTTCTCGACCAAACAGATTCAGGTTTCAGATATTGCATATCACATATGATAGTTAACAAATATAAGTTTTCAAAACCACGACGACGTTTCGATGACCAATGAATAATAATAATAATAATAATAATAATAATAATAATAATAATAATAATAATAATAATTATTATTATTATTATTATTATTATTGTTGTTTTTCTTGTGAATGATTCTTGCCTGATGATATATGTGAATGATTTTCCTCTTTTTATTTTATGAATGAATGTGTTGGGAGTATTGTGTTTTCAAAAAAGGGTATTTTTATAGGGGATTATTTTTACAGGGTATAAATATTTGGTGTGTTTTTGTAATAGTTGTATTAATGTGTTATGTGATAGCAATTAGAGGTGGCTATGAAGCAAAGTAACAGTTTCGATGCAAGAATAAACGGAATTGCACCAGTGATTGCGGCGGCAATAATACATTTTGAAACTTTTCGTGTTTCATTTCCGTTTTGAGCAAGAGAGGATCCAAATTCCAAACTTATGTTAGGCATCCCATTTCCTGTAATCCCGCCTATGCGAATTCCCACCCAAAAATAAATTTTACTGAAACGGTGGACTAGTTCGAAGGCATAGGAAGTATCGTACAGTTCTTCAGGCAAGAATATTGAGAACCAATGTCGCTGGAAGAAAATGTTATTGTTTATAACTCAGAGAACATAACCCGTTAAAGTTGGCATTCCCAGAGTGGAACGAAATATTTGCATTATCAGTAAATGTTAATATTAATTACGTGAACTAATACAACCGTAACACTTGAAACATTTTATTGTTAACTATAAAAAATGATGTGTTTAATTTACAGTTCTAAACCTATATCTAAAGATGTGGACGTGTTTTGTCCAATTTTTTAATCTATAATCATAATAATGGACAATCAAGGCTGGTTACCAAATAAAAAATCGGCTTATTCTACAATTCTTAGATTCAAACATGCTCTAAAGAGATAAATTCCTACCTTTTTACACCTCTCTGAAAAATAATGGAAAAAGGTTCAACTTGATCGTACCAAGGAGTAGAATGTAAGTTTAAAGATCTCACAACTTTTTAAGTATAAGGTATTTGCAATGATATTCAATACGGTAATATAATAATTCATTTAAAATTTATCTCTGAATTAATTGATTAAAGATCGCAGGGTACGACGTACCGACATAGAAAGGAATTATCTCCTTGTTTGCAGCGAACGAAAATCTTACAAATTAGTTGTTGATCAATTTTAATTCTGTAAAATAGGTTATATTGTTGATACTCTTACTCGCAATATATATATATATATATATATATATATATATATATATATAGAGATAGAGAGAGAGAGAGAGAGAGAGAGAGAGAGAGAGAGCGCCTTTTAAGTTCATTATTATTTAAACTCATAAATTACAACATTTTACTACGAGCTTAGATTCGTGGCCGCTACTAAGACAGTGCAATGGATATCTTCTTTGTGGAACGCTGTGTAAAATTTTTATTTTTGGAACATGAAAAATTGTAAGTACTTATATCATCTCCTACTGGCCATTTAAACTTCACTGGCATTATAGTTGACTCCACGAAATTCATCTACAGATGCTCTTGGCATGTAATGTAATTTTGATTCCCCATACTGTACACATCATTTTGGTTTAAAGCCAAAGTCAATTGACTTCAGATTAATAAGGAACATCCTCATCAATTTCGGCGCACACATTTTAGAATATTTCAGTACTCTTTTAAGATTAAAAACCGATACAATGATCGATTTTCCTACTTCGATTTCAAAATCGTTATTGGTTATTAAATCATTATTTCATTCTTCTCTAAATTCTATGGTTGCAGAGGTGATTTTGTCCTATTTGTAAAATTGTGTTCACTTCTTCATCAAATTATAATTTTGACATGGGGACATTGAATAATCCGTGAATCCATGAACGAAAGACTGCAAATTTATGTTGATAACAAATGGTTTGAGTTGTAGGGTATGATCAAATCTGCTTGGGTGGGTTTTCTAAACATTTTAAAATTATGTCGATTGTTTTTTATATAAATGGTTAAGCCTAGAAAATTTACGGTATGGTTCTGTTATAATTCCATTTTAAAAGTTAAATTTGGGTGAAAAGGATTTAGGAAATGAAAAAATTGGTTTAATTGTCTGGTTGTACCCATCCAAAGGCAAATAATGTCTTCGACATATCTAAAATATTACATGATATTCTTCAGCAAGGGATAATTACTATTAATAACTTATGTTCAAAATGGTCCATAAAACCCCTCCATAATTAAATTAATAACCCTCCATAATTAAAAAATTTATCAAGCAAAAAGAAATTAAATTATTAATTAAGAAGGCCTTCCTACAATATCTATCCACTGAAATTAAACAGTTTGTAAGCATACCATATATAGGTCCCATATCTATAAAGATAAATATATATATATATATATATATATATATATATATATATATATATATATATATATATATATATATTGTGACGTACTAGAGTGAAAAACACAGACGACTGTTCTGATTGAATAAATACAATATATTTACAGATTTTTTACAATTAATGTACAATGATATGATACAAAAATCTAGCCCCTTGGCAACCTTTCGATTCTCTTAGCCGCGAAACCCCGCGACCGTCCCCTAGGCCTCGCCCAGAACCACTGCTTCGGAAGCAGCAAAAAGCAACGCGAAGTGCGAAGCTGTCGGACATAGTCCCGTAACTACACCAGTTACATGGCTTGTTGCCAAACCGATCTTCGACCTGAAGATCACGTGCAAGGATTGCACTGGAGATACCTCACGTCTTTCGACACCCAGCGTATCCCACGAGGCTCGTGTCGGCGCGGCTTTAAATATCCGCCGGCTCGCCCCCACCCTACAAGCAGCGGGCGACACCCGGCTCGCTGGCCAGCCTTTCCAGAGCTACAACCGACACCTCTTAGACTCGCATCCGCGCGCGTCCCTTTCAAGGAAATTCCAGCCGGGATTCCTAAGGGCATTTCCAACCGGCGCGGCGTGGCGCCGCCACCCTCCACCCACATCCGGCTTTACGCGGGTTTCCCCGAAGCGGCCCGACGCACCGGCGCCGGACCAGGCGACGCTACAGACCCTCCCATGCCGGGGGGTGAGAATTTTTTTTCGCAGCAAAATATGCTCAGGAAAAAAATTCTGCTAAGTTACCTGGTCGTGAGACCTCTACATCCTAATTTTTATATGAACATGAACATAATTATAGCAAAATATCAAACCCTATTTAATTGAAATGTGTGAAATAAATCTCTGGGCTGTCCCCCCTCCCTTTTCATCTAAGCTATGTTGCCAGTACATTTAAACCTTACTCCTATATACATAAATATACATAAGTATTCTTGACGCATCTTGAATTACATATTATCCTGAAATACAAACATTTACTTTACATTGAAATATTACATAATAATTCTTGACGCATCTTGAATTACATAAGATCCTGAAATACAAACATTTACTTTACATTGAAATATTACATAATTGTGGAATTCGTTACATACATCATGTGCCGTTCTTAACTGAATTTATTGACACATGTATGTATCTACATATAAAAATATAAAAAAAGACAACAAAACAATTTTACCCTTGAATTTACAAAATTATTTACATAGAATTTCACCGACATTTATACATGTCATGAACGTGCGTGTTCCCTATTCTCGCCGGTGGATCAATTCACATCATCAAACATGCGGCTAAGCGCATCTGCATTAACATTTTCTGAGCCCTTTTTGTGCCTGATGCGTAAATCGAGGTGCTGGATTAAAAGAGACCAGCGTAATAATCTGGGGTTTTTGCCGGCCGTATTACGCAACCAGACCAACGGATTGTGGTCGGTTTCGACCTGAATTGTGGCCTGCCCGTCGAGATAAATTTTAAGTTTATCCAACCCCCAAATCAGCGCTAAACACTCTAGTTCTGTGGTGCCATAATTCATTTCGGCATCATTTAATTTACGGCTTAGAAAAACGACTGGTTGTTCTACTCCCTCGTCATTTACTTGGTAGAGAACCACGCCTAAGCCTCTCCGAGAAGCATCTGCCTGAACTCGAAATTCCTTGTTATAATCAGGTGCATATACCGCTGTTTTTTTACTGAGAGCTTGTCGCAGCTCATTGTAAGATCTTTCACATGCCTCTGTCCAGACGATCTTACCCTGGCGTTCGCGCCCACGCAGCACATCGGTCAGCGCCGCCGCCTTCTCCGCAAACCCTGGTATCAAACGTCGATAGTATCCTACCAAACCGAGCAAAGAACGCACTTGTTTCTTTGACTCTGGTCTGGGAAAGTTCTGGATTGCTTGTATCTTGGCTTCGGCCGGTCGCAATTTCCCGTTACCGACTACGTATCCAAGATATTTTACGTTAGCCCGCGCGAACAAACACTTGCGCGGTTGCACTGTCAATTTGGCGGATTTTAATATTCGAAAGACCGTCTCTAAGTGTCGAATGTGTTCTTGCCAAGTGTTACTGAAAACCGCGATGTCATCAAGGTATGGTACCGCGAATTCTTGGCATTTATTCAACAAGGTGCCCATAATGCGACAACATTGATAGGGACCGTTCTTTATTCCGAAAGGTAATCTAAGCGGCCGGTACGTGCCGAAAATGGTCACGAACGCCGAATACCTTTGTGCCCTTTCCGTAAGACCGATCTGCCAAAAACATTTGCAAAGGTCCAGTACACTTATTATCTTAGCTGCAGCTACCTGCTCTATCCGTTCTTCGAGATTGGGTAACGGAAAGTATTCGGTCTTAATAATTTCGTTGAGGCGCCTATAATCGATACAGGGCCGTGGTTTCTTGCCCGGTGCTTCAACCAATATCATGGGAGACGTATAATCACTCTCCGCCTCCACAATGATATTGTCGCGAAGCATTCTATCGATTTCTTCCCGTAATATCTTAGCCTGCCTCGGCGATGTACGGTAGGGTACGCTTCGAACCACTTTGCTAGTATCAGTTAACTCGATATCCATAGTTGTGATATCTGTCAATCCGGGTTTCTCACTAAATATAGACCTGTACTTACAAATGACCGTTTTCAGTGCGTCGCGAAACTCCGGTTCGACCTCAGTCCCGCTCAGCATTTCTTCCGCGTCAAAGTCGCAACAATCCAATTTAAGCGCATAGCGATCTAGCGCGTCTTCGTCACCTGCGTCTGTCACAGTCGTAGAACTAAGCACATTCAAGTACTCTGTCCGCTGGTGGTATCTTTTAAGCATATTAATGTGATAGACGCGGGGTTCCTTCCGCCCCGGCATCTGGACCACATAGTTATGCTCCGAAATTTTCTCGCGAATCTCGCCCGACCCTATCCACTGAACCGCGAGCTTCCGCGTCCTGTTAGGTGCGAGAACCAACACCTTCGCGCCTATCTCGAAAGTACGTGAGACCGCCTTCCAGTCATACCACACTTTACGTTTCTGCTGTTCTTCAGCCATTCTATTGTGAGCTAGGTCACGGGAGCGTTTCAAACGATTGATTAATTTGAATACATGCTCAACTACAGAATTTTCTTCACCTTCCGCAGTTCCCGCAAGCCTTTCATAAAGAAGTGTCATGGGGGTACGGAGATTCTTCCCGTACACCAATTCGGCAGGAGAGAAACCTAATGATTCGTGCACACTCGTGCGCAACGCGAACATAATAGCGGGAAGCTGGCATTCCCAATCCGTCCCTGCCTCCAAACACAGAACCTTCATAAGCCGGTTCATAGTTCGATGCATTCTTTCGACTGCGTTTGATTGAGGATGATACGGCGAACTTCTCACCAGTTTAATGCCAAACCGCTCGGCGAATTCCGCTGTCAAAGCACTCGTGAAGCAAGTGCCCTGGTCGGTTTGCAATTCGCGTGGAAATCCTATTCTACTGAATAATTCTAGTAATGCCTCAATTACAGTGACCGAAGTTAGGTCCCGTATCGGAATAGCCTCGGGATACTTCGTGGCTAAACACATCGCCGTTAAAATAAACTTGTTTCCGGTGACCGATTCTGGAAATGGGCCACACGCGTCGACATTCACTTTCTCGAATGCCTCGCCCGTTATAGGAACAATTTTCAAAGGCGCGCGAAGTTTTTCGCCGCCGTTTCCTACTCGTTGGCAACTGTCGCAACTACGCACATAGTTTTCAATATCCTTATAGCAATTCGGCCAGAAGAAATATTTGGCCATGGCATCTTTGCTTTTTGTGACCCCCAAATGGCCGTGAGCAACTTCATGACAGAGTTTTAAGATCGTGCCACGATACACCCGCGGTATTACTAACATAGTGAACTGCTCTCCGCGCTTACTATGCCGGACACGAAACAATAGGCCGTTTTTCATAACATAATCGCGCCGATCCGTCTCGGGTCCTTCCGCACGCTCAATCAACGGCGCGAGCTCCTTGTCTTGTCTCTGAGCAGTAGCAAATTCGGTGGGGTCCAAACGAGCCAAAGCAATGCTACCGAAATCTAATTCAGATTCCTGATCGTTTGATTCCGAGTTGCCCGGGGCGTCGACCTCGCCCTGACCAACTCTATTGTCATCCTCGGTTTCTTCCGAAGCGGTTACCTGGAACGCGACCTGCTCTCGGTCGTTTCCCGTACTCTCGGCAGGCTCTACCGCCTCTATTGTCTGCGGCGCGTCGCCCGGCGCTTCGTTTCCTGCATTGTCTGCACCCGGGGGCCCCTCTGTCCTTACGCGCTCAGCAACTGCTTGCGCCCTAGTCCGCACAGCGCAGATAGGCTGTGGTTCTAAGAAACCTTGCTTTATTTCTTTCAAAATCGTAGCAGAACGATTACTAAAAATGTAATAAGGCAAGTCGCAGTTCTTTGCGACTGCGGCCTCTGTAACAAGAGTACCGAATGGCCCTACAATCTCTACCTTGGCTACCGGTAGATTTTTCGGCGCTTCGTCCAGGGGCTGCTGAACCCATACGGACTCGCCGGTATATTGGGTCGGCGTGACGTGCTTTGCGTTGATGACGTCGATCGTGGCCCCCGTGTCACGGAGAAAGGTTACAGTTTCGCCGCAAATTTGGCCAGAAAATGTGTGTGGAGACAATAACTCTGGCGCACTAGCGTCGGCCACGTGATACATCTTTTCGCTAGGTTTATTGTTATTTTGAGGACAATACCTTTTTATGTGACCTGGTTTTTTACATAAGTAACATGTCCGTTCTTGCGGCTTCTCGAACTCCGCGTTACTAGCTACCTTCGGCACTGCCGTTTTGGAAGTGGTCGGCGCGCTTTCCGTCGCCTTCGGCCATTTCCGTTCGCCTGCCTGCTCTTTATTGCCGAACCGCGAGAAATCCTTCTTATATCCGCTAGCCCGGTTGTTTTCGTAGGTGTCCAGCCTTCGTGCCAAATCTTGGGATGCAGAAACCTCACCCCACACATCAATGAAATGGTCACGCATAACCGCCGGCACCTTTCGCTTCATCTGGTCAGTTACAATGAGATCTAGGAATTGCTCAAATGTTTCGATCTTTAAACCTGAGACCCATTTTTTACAATAACTAGCTAATTCACGTGCATAGACGTTCCAAGTGGTCTTTGCATTTTTTACGTGACTACAAAACATCTGCCGGCACTTTTCTGCCGTGAACTTGTACATATCTAATAATTGTTCTTTAATTAGGTCATAATCTTGATCCGGTGAATCGGATCCTACTACGAGCCAGTTGTTCACTTCATTAGGAAGTAAACCCATTAAATGGCTTACCCATTCGACCGGCGCAATACCAAGCTGGCGAGCATGCGCCTCGAAAACACTTAAAAACAACGTAATATCGTCGCCTTCGCCTTTGAATTTGTCCATGACTTGACTAATACGAATATTAGTTCGATTTCCCGTGTCGCTACTACCTATGGAAACACGCGTGGGAGCCTGATTCGTTAGTTTTAACTTTTCAAGTTCAAATTGCCGTTCGCGTTCTTCGCGTATTCTTTCCTGCTCTCTCTCTTCGCGTATTCTTTCCTGCTCTCTCTCTTCGCGTATTCTTTCCTGCTCTCTCTCTTCGCGTAATCTTTCCTGCTCTCGTATTTCTGCAACCTGTTCTTTTTCTTGGTCAGCGAGTTGTTTCACGAATGATTCCTCGTACTGCTCGCTTTCCGTAATGATCGCTTTAAGTTTAACAACGGTTTCGTTCCCTTCTAATGTTTCCCCCATCTCCATCGCGACCCTAACAAGCACCTCTTTCCTATAACCCGCTAAGAAAGCCATATTGCCTGAATTGATCTCCGGCCAGAACAAAAAACACACTTACGTTCAGTTGACCTCGGTGTCGCGTGAGCGCCGTCTGGATCCGGTTTGTGGCCTCCTTCCTTCCTCTCGTTCAGGTCGGTGCGTGATGTGTTCTTCCGGTGATGCAAATATCAGCAGCCCCAGTTCCAGTGCCAATATCAGCTCGTTCCAGTACCAGTTCCAATTACCAGTACCAAGTTTTAGAAAAGAAAGGTTCCGAGTCGGATTGTACCGCCCCGAAACTACCGTACCGAAACACCGCACTTTTCGGTTTCTCGTGGCGTGCGCGACACTGCCGGCGCCACGTATTTACGACGCGTATTCACGTTTAACTGCGTACACTGTCTTTACGCGTGCTGTTCTGATTAATCAGCGCGCACCGATGGCTCTGATGCCGCACTGATGTCCCGCGGATGCTGCTGCAGACTTCCGCGTTCCCCGTTCGTTGCGAACGTAGTGACTGCTTCCACAAAGCTGAATGATAGACGTGAGTCTTTAATCTGTTGTAACCAATTATTAACTGCAATTGGCACAACCACCCGGTGTGAGTTCTAAGCACCACTGCAACCAATTTTGAACTACAATTGCAACAATTGGCGCAGGCACTCCGGCGTGAATTTACAATAACCGCTGCTACCAATTTTAAACAAGAAAAATGGCAGAATTGGTGCGGACACCCCGACGTGAGTTTACAGTAACCGCTGCCACCAGTTTTAGAAAAGAAAAGTGGCAGAATTTGCTGCGAGCGCCCCGACGTGAGTTTTCGATAACCGCTGCCACCAGTTTTAGAAAACAAAAATGGCAGGAATTGGTGCGGGCACCCCGACGTGAGTTAACAGTA
>BLKR01010950.1:0-42311 GCA_011170035.1 Teleogryllus occipitalis
CCCCTCCACGCTCCTCCACGCCTCCAGGCGCCCGCGAGGCGATGGAGATTCGTTTCACAATTCGCAAGGGCTACCAAAAACTGCGTGCAGGTGGTTTGCGATATAAGAGGAATTTAAAACTCGAAGGCGAAGTTAAGACGATGAGCTAAAGCTCCAGGCCCAGATTTCGGTTCAGAAGGCCTTATTTAAGAGCACTAAATATCAGAGTGAGTGAGAATATATTCCGGACCCATCAGCTACCCAGTTCTTATTCCCGTAGATGTAGCGCATGTTATACCCGAGTGATGCCAATGTTCTCTCCAGCGCTGCAATATGAGATCCGGCACAGAACTACATGTCCACTTGCCGGGTTTCCACTTCCAGGTATCTCTCAGTGGGGCACCACCCCAACCGGGGCAAGTTCTAAGTTCCAAACTGATCATCCAACATGTGCGATAGTGAAGTGCATGAATATATGAATAATGTTTAAATAACTTTTTATACAAAGTTGGTAAAGGAATTTTTAAAATGGATATCGTTTGTCAATTCTAATCAATAACCTATCACGTGTACACATATTTTGAAACAGTAATTGGAGGTACATCAATGACTACCTAAAACTTATTAACAGCTGGCATAACAAATATTGTAAGCTTTGATTTATCTTGACATTGGAGATCTACAAGAAAGACTGATGCATTCAGAAAACAGCAAAAAAGTATGAGTGTTCACAAATAGAGAGCTTGTCCTGATTCATTTTTTAAATTAAAGTACAGATTGATAACAAGTATGTGTCTGAAACATTGCATGCAGCGCACGCGGGAATTACCAGTTAGTTGTCGACAAGGTTAAAAAAACACCTGATCTTAGAACATGCTGAACGTCCAACTCTGACATTGGTGATTGTAAAAATATTAAGTTCCCAAAGGACCCAACTGCATTTGCAATCACACTACGTCATATTCTCACAAATCTGATATAGTTTAAATGAAAGATAACTTTTTTAAACTAATGATTAGGGGAACGGATTTTAATGAAATGTCATTTTTTTCTTTTAACTTTAGAACACTGCCGTTAATATAGAAATTCATTTTATGTCACGACAAAAGGAAATGGCCCATTTTTATACGTTAGTTTTTGAATTTTTTTATCAATTTCGGCTCATAAGTCATTTTTATCTTTTTCCGTCATTTTTAATGCATTTTTCGCTGATTTAATCGATTCTGGTACTTGGTTCAAATAATCTTTTCGAGATGCAACAAATGTTCTCCACAGAATTCTTTAGTACATACTATACCTAGTAGCCTATTCAATTTCTTCGCTCAGAAGTTGTAATCTCAGCCAATGTGAGTATGTAACCTAAAATTCCTGTAATGCCTGTCAGCGTCATTGGCGGTTCAGTCGATTTCGGTATAACTAAAGACAAATTTTCTGGTAAAGGAAAGTCCAAACCAAAAGTTTGAAAGCTCCATTTACTTGAACTAATGGGCTAATCCTCTATTACATGAGTTACATATCCAACAGCTTAAGTTTTTCATCTGAACAGGTTTTGATCATATTTTTTTACGTCATTTTAAGAACATTTTAAGAGCATTTTATTGATAATTTTTGGCGATGTCTTAGGTCATCAAAGTCTCCTACTAATGATCATTTCATAAAATCTACATTTCATGAAAAATTCTATGATAATTATTTATTTTTACCTGCGTAAGTCTTTTATGTATGGTTCGGAAAATTTCACGAAGATATTTTGGTTGTCAGGTAGACGAGGGGGGTCTTCGTTGGAGAACCTTAATTGTACAGACGTTCTATTTATAGATGCCTAAATTATGTCATATGGACACTGATGAAAGTTCTAACATGTGTCATAAAGTGTGTATAAGTTGTCAAGTACTGATTTCTTGAAAATACCTGTACGTTGCCGAATGGATCCAATGATTACTTGGTTGCAGCTCCGGGGAGTGGTGATGTCAGCACACCACATTTAGACGGAAGCATTTCAGTATTCAAATGGCAGTTTGAATGATCCTGGAAACAAAATTTAGAACGTAATAAGAGCTTCAGAAGTTCCAAAAGCATTGGCATTGGTACGGTAAATGCAAATTTTTATCATAGATTTTATTTTCAAATGATGGAATTTAGCATTATTGAAATAGCATTTATTGAACATATTAAGACAGCGTATCTTTTCTTTGCCGAAATATAACATAACTCCATCTCTTTTCTACCATTTCTTAACATTTAAATTATTTTTTAATATAATGTATTGTACTTCAAAAGTCAATACAAGACATTTGTAATAAAATGTAAAGCATGGAAATTAATTATCGTATAGAGTATTATTAAAGTATCTTTCAAATCATCTCTTCCAAAATAACGTTTAATTCCTTATATTTTAAAATGCATTCATTGCCTCAACCAAACAGTGGTAAATCTCCAGCCATCGGATAAACCAACCCCAGCGCAAAGATTTGGAAACATCCTGTAGAGCGGTCGCCAACGCGATGCGGCCTCGATATCCGCGTAGAAGGCGCCCGGTCCAGACGGGCGACCTGGTCGGCGGCGTTTATAGCACGAAAACGGCCACCGCTCCGCATACTGAACAAGTTAATTCGCCGAGGTCGGCGCGCTTGCAGGCGTCTTTTTGGAGGCGCCGCGGATCCGCCAGGGGCCCTCCGCCCCCGCCCCCGCCTCCCCACCACCGTCTCCCGCACGCTCGCGTTCCGCTGCCTTCCGCCCAGCAGCCCCAACCCTCGCCCCCCGCCTCCTCAGCCGCCGAGTTTGTCTGCAATGTATCTCCGTCTCTGCCACACAATCATCTTCCTTTTCCTACTTCCCCGCCCCAACGACTCCCCTTTATTGTTCCCCTCCTCTTCCTCCTCGTCCTCGTCCTCCCCTTCCTTCTCGTTCTCCTCCTCTTCTTCGTTCTCCTCCTCTTCTTCCTCGTTTTCATCCCCTTTCTTCAAATTTTCATCCTCTTCCTCCTCGTTCTCCTCCTCTTCTTCGTCCTCTTCCTCCTCTGTTTCCTCGTTTTCATCCCCTTTCTTCAAATTTTCATCCTCTTATTCCTCGTTCTCCTCCTCTTCTTCGTCCTTTTCCTCCTCTGTTTCCTCGTTTTCATCCCCTTCCTTCAAATTTTCATCCTCTTCCTCTTCGTTCTCCCCTTCCTTCTCCTCTTCATTCTCCTCCTCTTCTTCGTCCTCTTCCTCCTCTGTTTCCTCGTTTTCATCCCCTTCCTTCAAATTTTCATCCTCCTCCTCCTCATTCTCCTACTCTTCTTCTCCCTCTTCGTCCTCCTCTTTTTCCTCATTTTCATCCTTTTCTTCCATTATGCCCTCTTTCTCATTCTCCTCCTCCTTTTCTTCTTCTTGTTGGCCACCTTCTCCACATTTTCTTTTTCCCCTCTTCTTCCTTCTCATCTTCGATCTCGACGCACCTCCACCTCCATATTCCTTTTTGCTTCAGCTCCGTCTCTTCCGCCGCATCTCCCTCCGACTCCCCTTCAATTTCTGCCTCCGTCTCCCTCCACGCCTCCTCCTCCGCGCGGGGTCGGGGGCAGGGGCGGGAGGGGAGGTAGGGGCGGGAGGACGGGGAGCAAGGGGCGGCGGGGCACAATCAATTTCGGAGCCCGCGATACTGCGCGGCACCACGGACAGGCCCGGCGCGAGCCATGACTGATGACAGGTCGCGAACCGCGGCTTGTTTGCGCGGCTCCGCGCGGCGCTTTGCGGTCGTGCGCTTGCGGTGGCGGAGGCGGAGGCGGAGGCGGAGGCGGAGGCGGAGGCGGAGGCGGAGGCGGAGGCGGTGGCGGTGGCGGTGGCGGTGGCGGTGGCGGTGGCGGTGGCGGTGGCGGTGGCGGTGGCGGTGGCGGTGGCGGAGGCGGAGGCGGAGGCGGAGGAGGCGCGGTGGTGGAGGCGGAGGCGGTGGCGGTGGCGGTGGCGGTGGCGGTGGCGGTGGCGGAGGCGGTGGCGGTGGCGGAGGCGGTGGCGGTGGCGAAGGCGGTGGCGGTGGCGGTGGCGGAGGTGGAGGCGGAGGCGGAGGCGGAGGGGGAGGGGAGGCGGCGGTGGAGGCGGAGGCAGTGGCGGAGGCGGAGGCAGCCCCGGCCATTAGAGGCGCGAGGGGCGGGGAGCAAAGGTGGGTGCCCAAGTGTGAGGAGAACCCCTGGGAGTCGTGAGGAAGGCGATGTTGATGGTGAATTCTGGACCTGGGCGAAAGATGCGAACCTCAAAGAGGAAGCACATGGGTTAACGAGAATCGTGAGTCGGGAGAAAGGATTCGCAAGAAAAGGAAATTTTGGCACGAGTGATCTTTCAAAGAGGGGAGATGATTAGGCGAAAAAAATATAAGTGAAGATAAAAAACAAAAACAAAAAACAAATTGATGAAAAGTAGTGGACAAAAACGTAAAAATGTGAGGGATAGAATGAGAAAAGAAAGTTTAAAAATGGCTGGAATTAATACCTCTCATGTGGGAAGAAAAACAAACTCCTACAAAATGAGATGAATGAGCTAAAGATTAGAGAAACTGAAAGTAAGAAACATTTGGAAACAAGATAAATGTAGAGATAAGAAGAATCAAATGATCAGAACGCTCACAAGAGTTCTCAACACGTAGCAACTTGTGACAGATTTAAAATTATCCAAGTGAGCAACAAAAATCACAGAAAGAATGATGAATCAACAGCACTGTAATGTAGTCGGAGAAGATAACAAAAGTTCCAACTGTTGCTTGCCTGTATTATTACAAGCTAGGTCAGTGTTAACTAATAGCAGTATTGTGATTATTTTGCTCTTGATGAAACAAAAAAATAATAAAAAAAGAACGACAGAATGAAGATCTCACGAGAAAATTGAAGACTGATGGTATGGGGGTGGCAGGTAGAGGGATATGTAATGAGAACCGACAGTGAAGTAATGAAGACGATAAAGGCAAGGTTTGGACGGAAATGGATGATGACGAAAATAGATTTACAGACAGAGTTCGTGATGAAACAGCACTCTGAGTTCATACAATGAAGTAGTAATGTCAATTTCCATTGAATTCGGTATTAGAATTAGGTGATTCCTACAGGAAGCAGTCTCAATGGGAAAATCTGCGGCGGAACAACGAGGGAACTTATTCTCCAATTACGGTCTTGCACCTCAATTGCATCACATAGGTATTTTGTTAGACGTGCAGCGTGACGAAAGAAATATTAAGGTAGCCCAAGTGTGCTATATATGCGTCATTCCATGCAAAAAAGGAGATTTTATGACACGACACCTTCACACTTGAAAATATTTTGGGAAATTGTTGTCCATGATGTCTACATCGTCGAGGCACAATATTATTTTTTTTTACTGATTGTTCTGCAACAATACACTCTTAAAAGCAAAGACTTCGTGGGATACAGGTGAGGAAGGGGCGAGAATGGAAGTTGGATCCTTTGGTCAATGGAATCATCCATTTCATAATGTGTTTCATGATATAGTTCCTTTGAAAAAGTGAATTCTTGTCTCGTACTTTCATTTTATAAACTACTTGAAAACGCGAGTTGATATCCTTTCCATGTTCTTCCAGTCAAAGAGCAACCATTATTATTTTCGAGTTGGGTTTCGCGGAATCCTGAAGCGGCTGGAGAGATCGCTCCAGCAGGATGACGGCGACCGTAGCGGAGGCGGCAAAGAGGGTGGAGGTTGGTGAAGATGAGGCACAGGAAAAAGCAGGAACTCAAAGAAGCGGAGACAATCATGGGGCAGGTGAAGGAGGGGCGAGAATGGAAATTGGATCCTTTGATCAATGGAATTATCCATTTCACAATGCGTTTCATGATGTAATTCCTGTGAAAAATGTGAATTCCTGTCTCGTACTTTCATTTTATAAACTACCTTGAAAACGGAGTTGATATCCTTTCCATGTACTTCCAGTCAAAGAGCAACCATTATTAATTTCGAGTTTGGTTTCGCGGAATCCTGAAGCGGCGGGAGAGGTTGCTGCAGCGGGGTGACGGTGACCGCAGCGGAGGCGGCAAAGGCCGTGGGGGACGGGGGCGGGGGCGGGGGCGTGGGCGGGGCGCTGATGGGCGTAATCTGCGCCGGGCGGCCGCCGTGGCGCGGTGCCGGGCGCGCGCTAATGACGCCAGCCGTTCTGTGAGCGGAGCGTCGCGACGCCGCCGCCGCAGGTGCGGGCAACGATTCCTCCGCACGGCCCTTCGCGCCTCTTGGCTTCTTCCAAGCGTTTTCGCGAGGTGTTGGTTTGGTTTTTTCGTGTTTTCGGGCGCGTCAACTGCGTTGGTCATTAGTCCCGTTAGTGTAGTGCATGATTTCCCCCCGGGAGATGGCGGTGATATTCCCCAGCTGGATGGCGAGATCCGGCGCCGACCTACCGTCGGCTAGTGCGGTTTCCCCCTAACCAGGACTCTCCTACCAGCGGGGCACCGCCCCAGCCGGGACAAGCTCTAAGCTCCCGACCGGTCTCACGGAATATTTGATAGTGAAGTGCATGTTAGTGTAAGTGTGCGTGTAAAGGGAGAGGATAGGACAAGGAAAGGGAAGGAAAGATCGCCCGTTTGTTAGGGTACTGCTCCGGCATTTGCCTGGTGTTGATCGGAGAAACCACGGAATACTACCGATCACAGCAGCCGGCCGCTAGAATTCTCCTCCAGACAGCGACTGAATTCGACCTAGCTGAAAAGCTAGTGTCGAAAATCCTGCCGCTGTGAGGACTCGAACCTAGGACCTCCCGGTCAGAGGCTTCGCGAAGTGTGATGGGCGGTGATGGTCAAAGGGCGTTTGAGTCGCTCAGCCGTTGTTATCTACTGGGTTTGTTGTCGTGGTGAGGATTACAAGGTGTCAGATGCGGTGCAACCAGATGGGGAAGGATGGAAAGTGGATGGGTGGATTAGCGTTAACATTCGTTTTGGGGGCGTTTTTTCAGATATTAGTAGACCGGGGGAGGTTATCCGAGTGTAATGGTCTCATTATGTGGGTCTAATGGGGGTTTTTCAATTTTCCGGTGTAATGAAAGGTTTTGATAGAGGATCAAAGTGCACATTCAAACGTATAATTCCTTACTCAATCATTTCGGAAAGCAGTAATTTACTAGAACCTCGCCAATACATGTTTGCATTTATAAATCTCAGGGACGATTAAAAAACGAAGCACATAATTCAATTCATTGAATCAATAATCTTGTAGTGCTTATTGTTAATTAGTGACGATCTTTCCCATGTATGCTGTTTTGTTCGCTAATTTGGCTGGTGAACGGGAGAAAGATGAGCCAGGGTTAAAAATAGTACTTGCCATTTAAAAACAGTTCGCTAATAGTCCTTCTAACTTTAAGTGTTTGTTCTCCAAACTAAACAATTAATGGTACATAATTCAGCTGCATTGGATGATGCTGTTTCACAGCTACATTATAGGATGCATAATATATTTTTAAACCTTTATTAATGACTGTGAACAAACACGTGACAAATTTACTCGCACCACAAGTTGAAAGACTAACTTTGGGGCTATGGGCTGCGTGTTTTTTAGTCCCGAGAAAAGTACAAGTGAAATTATATCGTGCGTCGTAGAAGAACTGCAAATTACCACAGTCTAATCATAGCAATCGGTATTATACTCATATTATCAATAATAATAGTAATGAGAATAAAAAAGATAATGATAATGATAGTGATGATGATGATGATGATAATAATAATAATAATAATAATAATAATAATAATAATAATAATAATAATAATAATAATAATAATAATAATAATAATAATAATAATAATAATAATACTTTCCGTCTGCATCCACGTATCGGGAATAAATGATTAGAATAAAGTTGAAGAATGACAGGGGTGAATTGATCGTGAACAATTTTAGAAGATCCTCAGTCCACATTCTTGAGTGTGAGAAACCAGAAAGATGCCCCGTTTAGGTTCCAACACGGAACCAAACCCGGACCTCCTGAAAGTGAGGCGAGAAAGTGACCCTTTCACTGACCGCATTTTTTAGAGATTTTAAAAAGCAAAACATTCTTGTCACTGCGGCATTCGTTTACTTTTTGGCGTAATTATAGGAACATGGTTGAATGTCAATTAATGTGCTACAGCAATGAATTGGGTCCTCCTTTTAGATAATTAATTTTGCTTGATTATGTTTCCTTTCAAAATCCTTAAGATGCTTTACCAAATTAATTGCTAGAAATTATACAGTAAACGTGTCGTGTATTGCTAGTTCTTATCGACTACCCATTATACTTATCAGAAGACTATTTATTATTCTTTGAAATGTTATTTGTTTTACTCGTATATCTCATTTCCTGTCTTAACATTTCAACCTCGTATTTTTCAGGATAAATAGAAGAAACTACTTTGGTAAACTCTTTTCTGAAATGTAATTTAAGAAGACACTGGAAGATCAGAAGACTAGTTCATTGATGAAGCCTGCTAACAAATGCGTTTGCCACAATTCATAAAAGTAAAGGCCTAATGAGGGAATTCAAATAATTAGATCAATTTAGAAAATTAGATTTTTCTTGCATTATTATCTGCAACAAACACGTAAACACGTTTTTTTCACAAACTAGTTTCCCTTTGAGATTGGAGGCATTGCAACATACAGGCAGAACAAAAGTGATCCTTCTAAAAATCATTTTGGAGATATGTGAAAAAAATGTTTAGAAAATAGTCGACTTCGTTAATAAAAATTTCATGAAGATGGTTCACGGGACAGTCTGTTTATAGTGTATATCACTTCGTTTCTGGCCACAAACCAAAGTCTCCGCCCAGCAAGAAACAGTTTTCCCGTTTAATGAGAATTTTTGAGATGTCCCTTTTCGTGTGCGTGTACCTTTCGCGTGACTCTTTTCGTGTGCGCCAGCAACATGTTCCAAATGCGAGAACTGATTATTACGAAACATTTTGAAGGTTCGTGTAGGTATCGTAAACCGTAGTGCTCTTTCCTAATCAATTTCTGTTTGTAACTTAAACGAGTAATGATCTGGACTATTTACATTCATACAAACTGATTGACGATGCTTAATGCAAAACAAAAAATTCATACGTACATAGTGTTTTGTAAATACTTGCAAATTAAAAATCCTAAAAGCACATAAACCCGCGAAAGGGGAGTAGTCACTTACTTTGCTCATTTTGGCTGTTAGTCCGTTGTAGATTCCCAAGGGATTAAGGCCACATTCCCTATAAAAAGTCATACAAATTCATGTTAATAAAAATCCAAAATAGCTATTTATTTCACGTGCTCCGTATGTGTTCATGTTGCTCCTTTTCCCTCGTCACCGAAAGTACCGCACAAGGCGTTCTCTTGCCCGAAGCAAGCCCGAATGCTTCGTTCAGCCGCCTCCAAAGTGCGCTAACGAGAGTGATAACTGTAGCCTGGTCTCGTAGCATCCAGTGCACGCGTTCGAGGCGTGGACTGGAGCGGGGGGGCGGGGCGTCGCGACGCGCTCCGGCGCCCGCGTGCGCGCCGCACTTATTAGCGTCTGGGCGCCTCGCCGCCCCCGCCCCCAACGGCCCCGACGCTTCCACCGTCCCCGTCGCCGACACCGTTGCCTCCATCGCGGCCGCAGATACATCCACGTTGTTACCGGTAGCGGTAGCTCAGTGCATCAACTGATGTCACTGCAGCGCCTCCGACCGGGAGGTCCTAGGTTCGAGTCCTGACGGCAGGATTTTCGACACTAGCTTTTCAGATAGGTCGAATTCAGTCGCTGCCTCGAGGAGAATTCTAGCGGCCGACTGCTCTGATCGGTAGTTTTCCGTGGTTTCTCCGATCAACACCAGGCGAATGCCGGAGCAGTACCCTACCAAACGGGCCACGGACCGCGCGCGATCTGTCCTTCCTCTTCCTTGTCCTATCCTCTCCCCTTACACACTCACTTACACTAACATGCACTACACTACCACATATTCCGGGAGACCGGTCGGGAGCTTAGAGCTTGTCGCGGCTGGGGCGGTGCCCCGCTGGTGGGAGAGTCCTGGTTAGGGGGAAACCCCACTAGCCGACGGTAGGTCGGTGCCGGATCTCGCCATCCAGCGGGGGAAGATCACCATCATCTCCTGAGAAAAAACATGCACTACACTACCGGGACTAATGACCGAAGCAGTTGACGCGCCCGGAAACACGAAAAAATCAATCAATCAGTCAAAATCCACGTTGTTGTCCCCGCAGCCCCCGGCTCGCCGTAGCGGCCCCGCCCAACTCTCCTCCTTCTCACAATCTCCCCCTTCTCTCCATTTTCTGCCGATCCCAACACGAAAATATCCCCACCATGCTCCGTTCGCCCGCCATCTCTTTCGCCGCTCCTCACTTCCCTTCCCGCCATCGCTACCATCATGCTCTCGCCGCCGCCGCCGTGTTTTGGCCGTGAAAGCGAGTATTCAGCGGCGGTGGCCTCGCGCGATGTAAACGCCTCGCTCCAAGGACGCGGGAGGCGCGCGCGAGCGGCAGCACCGGCGGCAGTGGCGGTGGCGATGACGGCGGCGATGGCGGCCGTAGCGGTGGCGGTAGCGGTGGCGGTGGCGGTGGCGGTGGCGGTAGCGGTAGTAGTGGCGGTAGTGGTGGCGGTAGAGGTAGCGGTAGCGGTAGCTTTGGCGGTAGCGGGGTTGGTAGCGGTGGCGGTGGCGGCAATAGTAGCGGTAGTGATGGCGGGAGCGGCAGGGGTAGCGGTAGCGGTAGCGTTGCCAGCGATAGCGGTGGTGGTGGCAACAGTAGCGGTGGAGGTGGCGATGTCGGCAGTGGTAGCAGTAGTGGTGGTGGTGGCGGCGGTAACGGTAGCGGTGGCTATGGCGGTAGCGGTAACGGTGGCGGTGGCGGTGGAGGTGGCTATTGCGGCGGTGGCGGCTGTGGAGGCGGAGGTGGCCTCAGAGTGAGCGCTGGTGGTGGCGGTAGTTGATGCGGAGGCGGCGGCGCGCTGGCTCTCGTTGGAATTCAGTGCGGGTCTGGAACCGAATCCGGGCCACCGCCACGGCTGCCAACATCGCCTGCCGCCGCCGCCACCGCCGCCTCCACCGCCGTCGCCTCCACCGCCGTCGCCTCCACCGCCGTCGCCTCCACCGCCGCCGCCGCCACCGCCGCCGCCACCACCGCCGCCGCCGCCGCCACCGCCGCCATCGCCACCATCGCCACCACCGCCGCCGCCACCACCGCCGCCGCCGCCGCCGCCGCCGCCGCCGCCATCGCCGCCGCCGCCGCCGCCGCCGCCGCCGCCGCCATCGCCGCCGCCGCCGCCGCCGGCGGAGCACCTGCGCCAGGCGAGCGCCGCGCCGCCTCCGCCATCCTGATCCGCGCTTTGGCGCTCTTCAGAGCGAGATGGGGGCGTCGCTCGGCGGCGATGGCTTCGTCTTCGGTGAAGGCGGCCCCGCGCGGCGCGGCGCGGCGGAGGCGGTGCGTCAGCGCCCGAAATGGATGGTGGAAAAGTACGAGTTGAGGGGCAGGGGGGACTTTTGCGGCTTCATCTACGTGAAGACGCTGAAATTCCGCGCCCGGTGTCGTTAGCGCTGTCGGATGGGACCGACGCGTTGTGTTCCTGCTCCTACATTTGGGTGCGAGTTTTCGTTTTGCAGAGTTTCCACGGACTAGTGAATGAATGAATTGGAATGTGGGTTACAATTTGCCCTGCCATTTTACACTTCATATCTTGATTTTGCAAATTAGTAAGGCAACTATTATTTCTCTGCAATGACTTGAATCTATTTTAAACCTGATGTAAAACTGTGTGACTGATTCATTCAACTGTCAGTTTCGAAATAAAATACATAATTATCAGAAAATAATTTACTCATACTTCACCAAAGTGCAATTTGGCATTATGGATTCTGTTGTCTAAGGTATTATTTATATAGTTTAAGCAGCTGACGGCGATCTTATAAACTCTGTACCATTCTTTTTATTTATATTTTAAGTATTAATTATTTCACTGTGAAATTTTATCAACACACAATATCACATTTCTTCTTAAAAAATCGTTCCAATTAATGTACTCTAGCTGAATAGAATACCGCAAATGAGTTCATTCCACAAAGACTGGGACTCTAGACTTAAGAAATGCGATATTCACACTGAAACCGCATAAAATTTCATATTTACAATCTTAGTGTGTTAAAATTGATAGTTTTATCGATATTCATCGACATTAACATTTAGGAACATGTCGAATCTTAAAGTTCCCATTCCACTTATCGTCAATGAATGAGAATGTTATGATGAACACATTACCACACACAAAACCAAAGCTAAGAAACGTTAAATGAAAATTCCAATGAATTGCTGCACCAAAAGATGGGTCTGAAGGTAACCTTCTTCCGTGTTGCTCGCCAGACGTCCTACCAAGCTCAGCGACGCAGACACCCCCCGCTCTTGATCATAAGGCAGGTAAACAGCTGCGTATGCTTCTTACGCGGTCGCCATTAAGAGAGGCACGCAGCACCAGTCGCCGGGCATTAATCCCGCTCCACCAACCAAAAACCGCCCGCTCAGTGTGTGAGGTTCCCACGAGGAGCGCCCGCCCGCCATCGCCATCACTGCCACCACCACTACCACCACCACCACCGACTCCGCCGCCGCCACCGCCTCCTCCCAGACGCCCTGCCCGCCGCGCCGCGGCATTCCACGCACTAAGGGCTGCGCCGCGGGCGAGTGACGTGGCAGTAGTGGTGTCATCGCGAATATTTTACTTAGAAAATGTTTAATACAATTTCTTTTATCGCTTTCGTAAAGATTTTTTGAATGTTACGTTCACTATATGTTTTTCACAATCTGAGAAAGCATCATTATATATATATATATATATATATATATATATATATATATATATATATATATATATATATATATATTTTACAATCTGAGAAAGCATCATTATATATATATATATATATATATATATATATATATATATATATATATATATATATATATATATATAAGCCACAAATTTAAGAGTTCAAGGGAGCGGAGTCAGAGTTAGAAGCGACACGTAATGATGCAGTAAACAACTGACTCCACTCCCTTGAACTCTTAAATTTGTGGCTTTGTATTTCTTGTACATGAACAACGTATTTTATAACATAATACTTGCGTAAAATCGTAGAGGGTACTCCACCATCACACCAATTCCTACCTCGTTTGCAGCAGGGCCTTTCAACCATTACAGTGGCGCGCTCTCCTGTATCACCTTCTAAAATATGAACTACTTTCAACGATGGCTGCTGTGAGGGTAGGCAAGACACAAACAGGCGCATGTTACAAAATATCCGATGTTCTCGCTTTCTTCAGCTGTTTCATATATGTATATACTAAGAATAATTGAATATTTAGAAGTCCCTTTTCGTATTCCTCACAAATTACTTTTTTTCTGTTATCTAAGGTCGCATAAACAGCTAGGTCATTGGCGACCACTATTGGCATTAACGTTATGGTAACTATGAGGGTGAAACGAAATGATGGTGAGGGGTGAAAGGACGAACACAAATACAACTATGCTCGAAGCGGGACTCGAACCCGCGACCCATCGGTCCGAGATCACTACGACACTACTGCCTTAGCGAGATCTCGGCCACCGGGCCGACACCCAATTTTTATGTGCGGAAGTTGACGGGACTAACATGCAGCCGTACCCGGTGACAGTGGCGCTTCCTATAGTAACACCCTCCAGCTCTGTCTCCGGTTCTGATGGAGAGTTGCAAGGCCCTGGTTAGCAGGCCTTCCCGTGGCGGAGGCCGCGCGTCCTTCCGCGCGGTGCGGGGCTCGCCCGTGCTCCGTTCATTTGTTTTTATTCGTCGGCGCGAGGAGCAGTGCGGCGCTTACTTAACGCGGCTCAATTTACACGCCTAATGTTGCGTGAAACCGCCTTCTCATTAACCGCGCCCGGGCGGACCTCATCACGCATGCGCGCGGACGGATTTTGTAAACAATAGAGCGTTGCGCTCCCGGTACGCGATGTAGCACGGCTGCTTGCTGGGCTTTGATGGAAACGAGAGGTTGGTAATTGATACGTCTTAAGAGAAGAATCCAGTGATCCATTGTACCTGAGTACATTGATGATATTTAAATGATATTCACGTATGCTGCCAAGGCATTTTCAACATTCGCTTCTAGGTGGATTCCGTCTAATTATTTTAATGATAATAATAATAATAATAATAATAATAATAATAATAATAATAATAATAATAATAATAATAATGTCTTTATTTCTGGCGAGGCTCAGGCCGTAAGGCCTGCTTCTTCTGCTATTTTCGTTCATATATTTGCATAACTATTAAAAGTAAACACAAATGACCTTTAACAAAGTGATTAATATAAAACACAAATACTAAAAACAATTGTAGTTGTAGTGACAGGGACATTTGATAGATCTGTAGGGGTTTTGTAAACAACGTATGTTGGAAACTTTGAAGAATAAATTATCTATTCAATTGAAAAGTTCGAGTACCCTCTAGATTTTGCGAATTTGTAAGAAATTGTAAACTTGATTATACTCGTGAACCAGTATTTCAGTATTGAAATAACCTCAATTTTGACCCGGATAAATACTTTAAATTGAACATTCGGGCATCAAAAAACTGTTTTAATTCACGCATTCATAAACATCTCATTGAAAATTTAGATATCTAAAATCCAGACTGAAAACTATTGACTTAGTTAATTTCATTTTCCGTAAAAGTGATTATTATTCAAATTGAGGCTCAAACGTACAGTTTGTAAACATTCACACAAAGAGAATCCTGAGTAACTGTATTGCCAATGAACATACAGGAACACCTTGTTCACTTGTCATGGGTTATAAAGTAGGATATTTTCCCGGTTATTGTAATTATATCTTTGTTTACTGAAAGAAATGTTCAAAGAAAATTGGTATCGATTTAAACAGGCAAAATTACATTAAATCCCCGTCGCTTGGGTATATTTTAATATGGGTGTACATTCAACGTTGAGTGGTGGACAAGGTGTACAATTTTCAACACGTTTGCAAACCTCTATAATAAAAAAAACAAAATATATCAGGTCTAAATGTCTCAATCATGAATTCACGATGGAGAGGGGTATCGTAACATAAATTATATTTAGATTATTCGTGAACTAGATACTTTCAGAGAGGCTAAAGCCAGCTCTAGGTGTATATTAACTCTGCATCGTCATTTTCAACAGATATCATTCAGAGCATTTGGTTAGGTTGAAATGTGTAATTTGAGAATAAGGAGGCAGTTTCAAATAGAATTCGTAAAAACATGCCAGATCGAGGCACAAGTGGAAATTTTGCAAGATTTATGAATGGCCTTTCATACAATTTCATTCTACACATTCAAGATAATCTCCTTCTTATGAATGTTTAGTGTTTGAATGAATATGTATCGATTATCAAGATTATCAAGACAATTATTATATGTCAAGATTAATCGTATGCCAATGGAACAAATTGTGCATTGGGATAATGTTAAAAAAGTAGATGGAAATCTTTTACTTGTCGGCAGATTCTAAAAGGAAGTTGAATTTAGGTTTTTCCGACGAAGTTCACTGCCAACATTCATTCTTATTTACAAACCTTAATATTAAAAAGTAAATTAAAGACGTGAGTTGTGAGGAAATTTGTACGAAGCGAGGATGGATTTTTTCATTAAAGTCGACACTTCGAGCCAAACGCGAGCAGGTGACTAGAACGCTCTAGTTTTTCTGGGTGTTTCTGTCTTTCTCGCCTTGCGTAACGCGTTAAGTCGATATCTTTCCGCAGACCTTTTCCATTGGCAGTCAGGTGGAGCGCGCGGGTAAAGGTCCCAACGTCTGCGACTCGTTCGGAACAGCTGTGAAACTCGCTTCCGCCTCTGCCCCCTTTGCCCCCGCCTTCACCTTTTCTTTCTCCTCCTCCACCTCTTCCTTGCTCCCTCCTCCACCTCAGGCGCTCAGACGCCGCGACGCTGGCATTTCTGCGTCCCCGTCGACGCCGCATTCGCCTCTGGCTCCCTTGGTGCTGCCTCTTCTGCTTCCCCCACCGCGCGCCCAGACCCATTTCGGCCTTTCTAGCCACCGCGTCGTTTCTATATTTGTCTCTTTTAGATCTGCCAAATTCGCTGCTACCCTGGCCATTACTACTGTCAGAACCTTTGCCACAGGCACTTCCGCATCCTTATGGGGCGAACTGTGCGGTCCTCTTTCATGCTATCATGTGGTTTCTCACTGTCGGAGTCATTACTTCCGTTTAGTCGGGCCTCCTCAACCGGTGTGCTTTGCGTCGTCTTCGTAACATATTTTGAGATAATTGCTCATTATAGAAATCTGGACAACATACAACACCAAAACAAATAAGTCGAACATCGTGCCCTAACTCCTTCCTCCACCTACTTCATCTTCTTTCCTACCACCACCACCACCACCACGAACATCCCCACCATTAATCACCATTAACCATCACTACCATTAACCATCACTACCATTAACCAATATCACCCTTAACCTCATCACCATTAACCAATATCACCCTTAACCATGAACACCACCACTCCCAACACTCCAACATTAACGCCACCACCACTCCCAACTTCATCAACGTATAATCTCTCCCTATCTCCATACCTATCTCCCATCGCCACCAACTCCACCCCAACTACAACACCCACCATCCCCGCCAGCCGCCGCCATTCTCCCGGCATCTGTCGCCCGCGCCGCCTCCGAGTTCCCTCCCCCAAATGTCAGAGTGTGTCCGCCGGGTCAACGTTCTCTGCCCTCGGGGGCCGGGGCCGGGGCTGGGCTCGCCCGCGAGCCAGCCAGTCAGCCCACGCCGCCGCGGGCCGCGCCGCCGGCGCTGCCGCCGCCGCCGTCCAGAGAGGCGGCATGGCGCGGCGCGGTGCGGCGGTGTTGGCAGCCCCCCGGCGCTCAGGTGGCGCGCGGCCCGTCTGGGAGCGCTGCTCCGCCGCCGCCGCCCGCCGCGTTACATAAGGTTTGTTTTGACTGCGTGGCGCCGAGCGGGGCGGCAGGCAGGCAGGGCGTTCGCACGCGAGGCGGACGGGCGGACGGGCGGACGGGCGGACGGGCGGGACGGGCGGACGGGCGGACGCGGACGGGCGGCGGACGGGCGGACGGGCGGACGGGCGGACGGGCGGACGGGCGGACGGGCGGACGGGCGGACGGGCGGACGGGCGGACGGGCGGACGGGCGGACGGGCGGACGGGCGGACGGGCGGACGGGCGGACGGGCGGACGGGCGGACGGGCGGACGGGCGGACGGGCGGACGGGCGGACGGGCGGACGGGCGGACGGGCGGACGGGCGGACGGCGGGCGGACGGCGGGCGGTTTGGGTAGGTGGGTGGGTGGGTGAGTGGCAGGTTTGGGTTGGTTGGGTGGGTGGGTTGGTGGGTAGGTAGGCGGGTAGGCGGGAAGGCGGGAAGACGGGTAGGTGGGAAGGCGGGCGGGCGGGCGCGAAGGCGGGCGGGCGGGCGGGCGCGATGGTGGGCGGGCGGGCGGGCGGGCGGGCGGGCGGGCGGGCGGGCGTCGCCTCGTCGCCGCGTCGCGACGCGATGAGCGCGCGGTCGGCCACGCAAACAGGGACCGGTTCCCGCTAGACGCGTCCAGGGTCGCGTTTTCACGAATCAAGGATTGTTTGTTTGCTCGCCCAAGTATAACAACACAAATTTTTCGTAACGGGATCTGGGCAGGTCATGTTTTTGATACGTCAGTCTAAACATGCGTGCTTTAGGTTCCGGTCTGTCTAGGAATTCGCGCGTGTGCGTGTGCGTGTGCGTGTGCGTGTGCGCGTGCGCGTGCGTGTGCGCGTGCGTGTGTGTGTGTGTGTGTTACAGTTCTCGTCCTTGAATTGAAAGTTCGAGCGTAGATACATGTAATTTTTAAAGTGGAATTCTCTTTTAAATTTCGATTACATTTTGTTATGCTACGAGTATAAATAATGCAAAATGCGTATCTAAGTGAATTAATATATTATTATTTGAACAATTGTACACACTGACAGAATATTGCAATATTAAATAAATTTATTGTAGAATTAACTTAAGTTAATATCACATTAAAGAATTATTTATAGTTTAATATCGGAAAAGATAGCTTACTAATGAATCAAACAGTTAAAGTTTGAATTGGGGAACCTTGTATCTCAATCAAAAGAAATTCGAACATATGCCATAAAAAAAAACTAGAACTCATTTCCTATTTCAGGCTACTCAACTCTAAGAGGACACTGGCGCGTGATAATGAAAATGTCTTACTTCAGAAGGCAAATGAAATTGTCGATTGTATTGAATGGCCTAAAATTAATACAAGATGAATGACAATGTTTTACAAAATGCAACGCCAGTGATCAGTCTTAAGCAAACCTGTTTAAATGCGGCCGTGACCCAGCGGTTATCTGCGCGCCACAGTGTGGCCCGGCGCTTGTTGAATCAGTCCGGCGGGAGTGAGAGAGCGGGGGCGCTCGGGCGCGATCGGCTCTTATTTAGTGAAATGTGTGAAGTCGTAAGCTTCCGCGGTCATAGTCATGAAAATGATCTTGGCTCTTTCAGCCAACCGTACTTGACCCCCACCCAAATATAAACCCGAACGCAGACCACCTTGGCGCCGACCAGCCCTGTGGAAGATCACGACAAGATGATCGAAACGTCAGGAACACAGACTTTCACGCAGCATCACTTGGACAGCCGAGATAATTTTCATTAGTGAAATGTGATTGGCAAGGGGTCTACTGTAGCACGGCAGCACTGTCTGCACATATGTGATGTCACATTCGGGGCATCGCGGACGATCTGGCCCCAATTCTTGCATTGAAGCAGCCCAGACGTAAGGTCAAGGCTGCTCAAATATCAGGATTCCATCATTTCAGGGCAGTATGTTAAACACTTGAAGTGATTGATAGTTAATATTTGAACCAGTCAGAAAATGACTTTCTAAATACTAATAAATCCTATAAACGCATAAATATTTAGTTTTTTAAATGTAAGCTTGAAAAATATATGTGAATTAATATTTTCTATAAAAAACTGCATGGTAATTTTAAATTTTATTTCAAATTTTTACATGTATTGCCGCTGTTTCCCCAATCCTTGGATGAATGTAAAATAATTATCTTTAAATACGATTTTAAATCGATTATTACTCGCATTTCATAAACCATAGCTTTCTGGGAAAAGAATTGTCAATTTTAATTAATATTTGATGAGTGTCCACCTCAGAGAAAACTTTACGTGAAGCGCCGCGGCGGGCAGGACGTGAGTGGCGCGGCTGAGGCCAGCGCCTTCTCCGGCAACATCTCCTGTAAAGTCGGTGCCGTGGCGAAAAACAACTATAAATAGTGTAAATGGTGCAGTGTAGTAAAAAGTGGTATAAATGAGTGAGTGAATGTGTTTGTATATATAGATTAGGAATTAATGTGACAGTGAATGAACAAAACAAAAAAAACAGAAGGAAACTGCCGATCCGGTGGCCGAGATCGCTAAGGCAGTAGTGTCGTGGTGATCTCGAACCGACGGGTCGCGGGTTCGAGTACCGCCTCGAGCATGGTTGTATTTGTGTTCGTCCTTTCACCACTTATCACCATATCGTTTCATCTTCACAGTTACCACAACGTTAACTCCAATAGCGATCGCTAATGATCTAGATGTTGATGCGCCCTTACATTTTAAAAAAAGAAGAAAACTGAACATTAATAAGAACTTAATGAAGAAATTTTAAATAACAACAATTATAAATAACTAACGAGCCCAAAGTGACACTGTTTTTAGTTACACGTTAATTACAAGCTAGTTTTAAGTTGTATTTTTAAGATATCCGCCCTCCCAAAGCTGCAGAAGCCAAAAAGGCTGCAGCAAATCTCTGTACGCCCTAATTTTAATAAACTCCCGCCTCTCCAGGGTCACTGGAGAGGGGGAAACAAACTCCGGCGACACGCGACCGCGTCGCGCCGCGTCGCTCCGCGTGCGGATTGGCGACATCCGGGTGGGGCGGCGCGTCCGCCTCCGCGCGTATCCTGCGCCGGCGGCGGCCCCCGCCGATGGCCGGAGTTCGAGTTTCGAGCGAGAAAGCGGCTGCCCTGGAAAAAGGCCCCGCCCTCAGCGAGGAAATCGCCGGCACGCGAACACCCGATATCCCCACGCACACTGGTACCCTTCGCACCGGTCACAGTGGAAAAGAAATTCAAAAGCAATTATTTATTAACACATATCAATTCTAGAGTCTTCAGATAACTACTAAAAGCATCTAAAATAACAACTACATATTATAAAAATTTCTTCAACTAATATTAATGTCGTCAAAGTTAATAGTTTCGAAGGAATAAAACTTCATGTTTATTAACAGTATATTCATGTTTGAATATTTATAGCTTTTTAAAAAAAGAGCTTTTATTTATTTTTTTAAATTTTATTTTACGTCAAAAAACAGTTGAAACTGCGTATGACGTGCTATGGGGAAAAGTGAATTGTGGGCACATTTTCAAAATTCTGTGATCCCTACACTAAGTCATATACTACTTAATTTAAAAAAACAAAAAAAACACCCTCCCATGTAATAAAATCTATTTTCAAGGATAAATAAGCAATAAATTTTGGCTGTTATCCATGTTGTCCTTCGGAATAATACTTCCTGCTGCGACAACATGGAAACGATAATTTGAATAATTGTATTTCTCACTGAATTCTAGAAGACGTGCACAGAAAATGAAGTTACATTTATGTCCAGAAGGAAAACAAAGAGGCCATCTCAGCATTTGCTCAATCGATCAGGGAAACTGGACGAAAAACCTGATCGAGATGTAGATTTATTTTAATTATATTTCGTTTAACTTGTAAAAATTGAGACAACTTTCATAGCGATTTTTATATTGCCCATGCTTATTGAAGCCACGTCTAATTAGTGCATCTCAAAATTTTAAAGTAAAACAGTTTTGGCAGGTAATGAAAAAAATTATTCAAACATAATTCAAAAAATTAATATACAAGGTAAAATGGATAGTTATAAATATACTTTTATTGAGATCAATTGCTCCAAGCTCCGCCTTTGAAAACCGGTTACAGTCTGCATTGCACACAATAGAATCATGACTTTTTACTAGTCTAATATTTTATTAATTTTAATATAAATGTGTTTAAAGAGTGTTGTTAACATTAGAATTAAAAATGTATTGCAATAAAATCCTATCATAATATTGTGGATTTGAATCGCCGTGTTCCTATCCCCGAGTTCAACCCACTGAGCTACGTAAGCAGTTGCAAGTACGTCACGTTGTATTAAAAACGTTGCAACACGAAATTATAGAGGAGATTTGTAATTTGAACGTGATCTCGCTTCAATTCTGGTACTTTTTCGTGATCTTGTTTGAATAATAGTATTTATTTTCATTTTGCTGTGTTCAAATGTTCCTCACGAGAGCTCATGTAGAAGAGCTAGCATAAATAAAAGAATCACTATCATAGAATTGCTTACTTTTTCCGACATTTGTCAAAGCAATATCAATGCAAATGTATTAGAATGTGCTCTGTGTATTAGTTTACCGATTTAATACCAATTAGATGCCTGCAGCAGTAAAAATGCTCTTGAAGAAAATCACACAAAATAGTTTTCTGAAAAGTAGCACACACATTGTTCAAGAACAAAAAATAAACTATTATTGTACGACATTCCAATGAATTAAATATTTTAACAAAAAACAGTTTTCGCGAAAATTGCAATAACAGAGCGCCTGTAGTATACACTAATACACAGTATAACATTTCTCAACAATAAAGAAATATCAAAAATATCTATAACGCAACACGCGAAGAGCAAAAATTTAATAATTGCGATACTTTACCCATAGCAACGCGTGAACTTTCCATGGAGCATTGCTGTCGCATGAGCTTTCAGTCGATAGGTGCAATGTGAGAATATGCGATATAACCCAAGTATCTGAATCGCGACCTTCATTGTTTAGGTATTTTGCTTTGGGGCTTTTTTCCTAGATCTATTTTGTTCGAATATCAATTGAATAAATGAAACTGTTACAATTAATTGAATACATTTGAAAGATATTTGAGCATTTCAATACATTTCAAATTATGAACAATACAACGTTCTTTCTACGACAATGTTGAAGTACTATATGATGTATTAAAAACACCTTTGAAGGCTTAAGATGAAGAGAATCGAATAAGTTTTTAATTTACAAGACGTCTACCTTCTTTTTAAAGGAGTCGCTATTAATTCGAATACACGACTGTTGTGGGGTTTAGAGAAGCCTGGAGACGTCGAAGCGTTATATGAGGCAATCTCGTGAGGGTATCTGAGCGCTGATCAAGTGCTCGGTCGACTGACGCGCGACACGCTTTGCACCGAGGCGTCGCACACTGGTTCAATCGGCCCTAAAACCTTGTCGTAATTGTAAATGCGAGTGGATTTGCGTAAAAATGGTTATCAATGAGTTTTTGAAGTCGCTAAATTTGAATTTCATATACAAATTTCAAAATTCAAAACGGCGGATCTACTTATTTAAAAACCAACAAAAATACATAAAAATATACACAGGGGGTTCTGGTAATCACTAACTTCGAATATCATAATGAAATTTCAAAATTCAAAATGGCGGTTGGGAAATGACTATCTGACTAAAAATAATGGTATGTGTAGAAATATGGATACAATAGTTCTCGTTTTCACGGGTTAATCTTGTTATCATTCGAAACATTTATATCAGTAGTTTTCTTATTAAAAGTAATTACATGAAGAAGAAAAAAATGTACAGAGAACATAATTCCCTGTGGTGTAGAATGCAATTCCGGGATATGGAGTGTTAAATCTTACTATGTAGCACTGCAGTAAAGAGATTATAAAACAAAAAGGTGCAGATATGTGCAGCTAAATCTGTGTTATTTTGATTAAGGACATTCTACTTCATAAATAAAAAAAATGATTGAAGCAGGAATTCGCAGTACAAAAAATATAATCCACGATATACGTGACTAACATTGTTACGCTCTATACGTTAGAATTCAGCCGTATTATACATAAAGTTATTTGACACTTTTTCTTAAAAATATACCTAACTTATAGTCAAAAGTGTCTTCTATTCGAAAATGCAAAAAGAATCAACAAAAAAATTTAAGCACTTTTTTATTAATTTCACAAATATCGTTGACAAGATTCAATGAACTCGAGTTTTCCGAGCAACGCTAATTTTACGAGACCGCGAGAACGACAAAAGTGATTGAAATAACTTTCTGGAGCTGAAGTAGTGTGCTCCAATGTCTTCGGAACGAGATTTGATAACTCAAAATTCCGAACGCGCACTTCGAATTTTGCAATTATGGCCAGGGTTTTGGTTCGATTGAACCAGTGTGCGTCGTCGAGGGGGCGTCGGCGGCGCGCGGAGGCGGGGACCGCGTGCTCGCGTAGAAACCCATCGCGCCCCGCCCCCTCCCGCCCCCCGCACCGCGTTCCGTGCGGCCACCGCCGCGCCGACTCCTTCTACGGCGGAGAGATGCGCTCGTAAACACAACGCGCCATCTCGCAGACGTCTTAATCGATCGAGTTAAGCAGCGTGCGCCTCCGCCGCCGCCACCACCTCCGCCGCCGCCTCCGCCGCCTCCTCCGCCGCCGCCACCGCCTCCACCACCACCGCCTCCGCCACCACCGCCTCCGCCACCACCGCCTCCGCCACCACCGCCTCCGCCACCACCGCCTCCGCCACCACCGCCTCCGCCACCACCGCCTCCGCCTCCGCCTCCGCCTCCGCCTCCGCCTCCGCCTCCGCCTCCGCCTCCGCCTCCGCCTCCGCCTCCGCCACCGTCTCCGCCGCCGACTACGACGCATCCGTCAACTTTCCAGCTTTCGCCAACGTCACAAGAGCTGCGCTGCTCCGACTGCTGTCCCTTCATTTGCCAATTCGATCACTGCCTCTATCGAAGATTCCGCCTAAGAATGAGCCAAAATGACTGTACACTAAACAAGTGAACATCACGTGTAATTCAGAGAAGTATCCCTCCGCCGCGACAGCTGTTCAGCCACGATGCTTCGTAATTTGTTTGGTTATGGCTCCCGTGTAGGCATCACTATGCAGAAGTCTGAGTTTCACTGAGGTATATGCATGTACGGCGAGTGCAAAAAATTTGATTACATATGTGGAAAAATCTCTTAACGTCGTCTTATATTCAGTAAAAGAAAACTGCAACGAATTCTAATACAGATCGCTACCTTACAACACAGGCGCTGGAAACACGTGAACCGGTTTGCACCTCATATTCAAGACTCGGTTTTAGATAGAGGTAATACGACACAAAAAGTAAATTCAATGTAATATTTATAAAAAACATTACAGAAACTTCCTAATTTCAAGGAAAAAATTACAGCATTGCACTTCCGAATTTCAATTATTTCTCACTGTCTCTATGGCGCACTATATTTTCGTCAGACGAGGACATCAAAAAAGGAAGCGTCGAAGCCATTTACAAGTTAGCCAACTGCAAACGAACGCAGGAAGGAAGTCTAATGAGCTCAAGGACACAATTCTACAGAACCTTCAGTCATGTTGCCAGCACTAACTGTCAAAACGATCCTTTCTTATAAAAATCGCTCTACACCAGCCTCACCACCCCTATCACCTGTAGCGTGCCTCCCCAGATGCCTTCATTTCTGACCTTAAACGAACAGTTCTGTCATCTCTTATGTCACTACTCTCATCTTTCGTCCCCCTATGATCTCGACACCTTTGCATTCGACATCTGTCTGAGTGCAACCAGCAAGACAACGCATTGACTGCTCCTAGCTCCTCCAACACCCACCAACGCTTGCGTTACAGTTGATTCAGCTATCACCTCCCCTCCGACAATCTCCTCCGAATCACCACAATAGTTTTCCGATAGCATTATCATCATTCCAATTCGAACATTTCCAGCTTACCCCAACCTCATCACCTCACCCGACTCCACAAGAGCCACAATCTCTCCAGTTCTCACCTCCCCAACTACATAGACTCTTCCCTGCCATCTCCAGAACACGCCAGCACTTCCTGCTAAAGTTGCTATCGCTATCACCTCCCCTTCGGCAGTCTCCTTCGCATCACCACCATATTTTTCCGAAAGCGTTGTTGTTATTGTTGTTATTATTATTATTATTATTATTATTATTATTTAAATTGTTGTTATTTCTTCCTCCTAATTCTATTTTAATGATGTAGATAAATGGTAAGTTGAGCTGCTAATAAATGTAACAAGTGCCTTAATTCCTGATTAAGATTGATCCTGTATAGTCCAAACCTACTTAAAATTTACGTTACGTATTATTATTATTATTATTATTATTATTATTATTATTATTATTATTATTATTATTATTATTATTATTATTATTATTATACCAAACCGACCATTTCCTGTGTCCCCAACCCCACTACATCTCCAACTCCTCACCAGAGCCACATATTACCAATTGCATATTTATTATCATTATAATCACTATTATTATTATTATTATTATTATTATTACATCAAAGCAACCATTTCCAGTGTTTCCACCCCCATGACCTGTCACTAGAGCCCCATTATAATCACTATAATAATAATAATAATAATAATAATAATAATAATTATTATTATTATTATTATTATCATTATTATACCAAATCGACCATTTCTAGTGTCCCTGACCCCACCACACCACCCACCTCCACACCAGAGCCCCAGCCACACACTCTCCCCGGGCCTCCCTCGCCAGCCGCCCCGCGCCGCCCCGCGCCGCCCCGCGCCGCCCCGCGCCGCCCCGCGCCGCCCCGCGCCGCCCCGCGCCGCCCCGCGCCGCCCCGCGCCGCCCCGCGCCGCCCCGCGCCGCCCCGCGCCGCCCCGCGCCGCCCCGCG
Source organism: Teleogryllus occipitalis (assembly GCA_011170035.1). Lineage (NCBI taxonomy): Eukaryota > Metazoa > Arthropoda > Insecta > Orthoptera > Gryllidae > Teleogryllus > Teleogryllus occipitalis. The sequence goes on from BLKR01010950.1 coordinate 25,796, forward strand.
CCGCCCCGCGCCGCCCCGCGCCGCCCCGCGCCGCCCCGCGCCGCCCCGCGCCGCCCCGCGCCGCCCCGCGCCGCCCCGCGCCGCCCCGCGCCGCCCCGCGCCGCCCCGCGCCGCCCCGCGCCGCCCCGCGCCGCCCCGCGCCGCCCCGCGCCGCCCCGCGCCGCCCCGCGCGCCGCCCCGCGCCGCCCCGCGCCGCCCCGCGCCGCCCCGCGCCGCCCCGCGCCGCCCCGCGCCGCCCCGCGCGCCGCCCCGCGCCGCCCCGTGCCGCCCCGCGCCGCCACGCCTCCGCGCCGGCAGCGCGCGTGCGAACCGCTCGGAGTGGGCGAATGAAGACGCCGATGGGCGACACGCGCGGGGCCACCCGAGCGCCGCCGCGCTGAATGGGAATATGCGCATTACGCCGCGCGGGCGGCCGGTGGCGCGTCAATGGCAGCCATGACGCCCAAGTGGCGGACGCCGCGCGAAGGGAACGGCCGAGGGGGAGGCCCTCCCAAGTGGTCGAGAGCCTAAAGGGCGAGACGCGCTTGAAGGGATGTTGTGATCCTCGAATTAGCATTATCTCCAGCGACGAAGTCCAATTCTCAGAAAGAAAGAGATGGTTTGGAGGTTTGAATTGCGTAGTTTGTATGTTGTTCTCCGATGGAAACATTTTGGGTTCCTTTCGTTGAGAATGTCTTTTTAGAGAGATTTTTTGTTAGAAGAAACGTTTTACAGAGTATGACATATTTGATACGTCGTACCAGAGTCCCAAGAAAAATTTTCTTGAGAATACTTATTCAGTGTACTGAGTGAAATATCATAATATGTGCCTAGTATTTTTAAGATAGTACTTACAATTTCAGTTTTGGCCAGTACGGATGAACTTGAAAGACGTTTCTTTCATTTCAAATTACGAATCTGTCATACACTTACATTATTCCGTAAGTATTTACATCGTCCACTTGTTTCTTCAGAACACTGTATTTAAATAGTGTTCTACCGGTTTCTAGCAGTTTCCTTCAGGGTACAAATAACATGCAATGCAGAGTGACTTTCCTTGTATTCGGAATTCGGTTCACAAGGACCGAAGTAAATTACCCGTACGCACTCTTGGCTCGAAGACGCGAAACAAAAATACAACCGAGAAACTGAACATAGTGACAATGCGCTGTTTCTGAGTAGCAACCGCTGGTCTCGGCACAGTGACTTGTGCAGTGGATAAAAGCACCTCACCCACGGAGTTGGCAGGTGAAGAATAGACACGCACGCCCACGGGCGAGTACAAGGGGTTGCTGCGCTTGCGTCAAAACCCGCGCGTCCCCGATTACCCAGCGCACTGGCATGGGACGAGCGTTTGGCGGCGGGCGCGGCCCCGGCAGCCCGCGTGCCGCGGCGTCGCGACGCCGAGAGCAGCGACCGGCCTCGCGCGGTCGTCGCCAACGCCCCCCCCCCCGCCACCCCAGCCCCGCCCCGCCCACCGTCATGACGCTGCCACCAACCCGCTCGTTTCCACACTTACTGTTTGTTTCTATGAATACCACGGTCAGCAGTGTTCCCGGCTTCATTACCCGGTCCCCTTGCCTCTGTCACCCCTGCCCTATACGTCACATCCTTCGTCGCCGACACCCTAACCGCCCCTGACATTCCAGACACCGTTATCGCCTCCCCCCCGACTCCGACTCCCTTATCGCCGCTATACATTCTTATCACCATTTCCATCGCCCCAGTCACTATCTGTTCCGTCTCTGCTGCTGCTTCAGCATCCCAACAGCGCCATCTACAACCGGCGCCGTAGATTCCGCGGGCTCTCCGGCGTTGTCTGCTGAGAGGTGCCGCCGCCGCCGCCATCGTCTCAGCTGCCGCTGTTATTTCTGTTAATTGGAGCCCGGACAAAGGGCAGTGCCGCTTGAGACGGATGGAGGGACACCGATGGTGGCGGCGGTGGTGGCGGTGGTGGCGGTGGCGGCGGAGGCAGTGGCAGTGGCGGTGGCGGCAGTCGGCGGTGGTGGCTGTGGTGGCGGTGGCGGCGGCGATGACGGTGGCGCGGTGGGGGCGGTGGTGGGGGGTGGCGGTGGTGGCGGCGGTGGCGGTGGCGGTGGCGGTGGTGGTGGTGGCGGTGGCGGTGGCGGCGGTGGCGGCGGCGGCGGTGGTGGCGGTGGCGGTGGCGGGATGGCGGTGGTGGCGGCGGTGGCGGCGGTGGTGGCGGCGGTGGCGGCGGCGGTGGTGGCGGTGGTGGCGGTGGCGGTGGTGGCGGTGGCGGCGGTGGCGGTGGCGGTGGCGGCGGCTGCGGCGGTGGCGGTGGCGGTGGCGGTGGAGGCGGCGGTGGCGGCGGCTCCTCGCGTGCACCGGGGGCGGAGTGGCTGGCGGACTGCGTGGCTGGCACCTGTCGCCTCGCGTTTATTTCTCGCGCGGCTGTTCAACGAACTACCGCGTGGCAACAGCCGAGACGGATATAGAGCGATCAGCTGGCGAAGGCGGTGGGTGTGGGCGCGCCGCGTCGCGTCGGACGCCGCCAACCAACCTCTGTCACCCGACGGAAGTGCTTCTGACTCGCCAGCGCGGTCACCGACTCCGCGACCGCCACTCACGAAGAATGGAAAGTACCCTTTGCCCATTTTCTGCTTTCCGCCCAACTTGTGTCGATTTTCTGTCCTCTTTCAATGAAAACGTTGGATCTTAGCGGTATCGGTGGTATAACGTTTAGCGCACCCAACTATTCTACCCAAATTTGCGGGTTCAAACCCGATCGAAGCCGTGGGATTTTAAGGGCGAAAAATCCTTCCTTCGGAGGGGAAGTAAAGTTGGCTGTCCCAGGTAGTAGACTTAATGTATGTAAAAGATCCGCAGACCTAACCTCTGGCGTAAATTCAAATCGCCTGTTTCGTCGCCCAACATAATCTTCTTTCTCCGCTAGATGGTGAAAGGAGCGTAGCGAAATTTGCGTGGTCAGACAGAAGAGCGGGCCTGATGGCTCGAGTCTCGCCATGTAAAATAAGGCATTAACTAACGAACTAATTATACATGGGCTTGCACACCCAACGCCTGTTCATTTGTTTACTTCTTAATTCTTTTATACTTCTTAAAAACAAGCAGATGTTCCACAAAACCCTGTGGTAAATGTAGAAATGCAATACATTTCATAAGTACCAGTATTTTTTATTTTGATATACTTAATGTAAGCTAGAAAAAAGTTAAAAATTATAGAATATCAATAATTTGTTGCAAATAACTTCATTATAAATAATTCTGTCTCTTGTAAATATGTGTACCTGTACATATTGATCGCTTCTGTTACCAGAGGTTTCTCTCGTATATTAACACTAGCAATTATTAATAACACATTATAACACATTCATTGCTGAATATTTGCACATCTGACATTTTTAGCAGTTTCGAGACTCACACAACAAGCAACTTGGCTGAGTTGAACAAATTTCATAACGCCCGTCATCAAAATTTATTCATATGCCTATATGACTAAATTGATTGTTTTGAACCATAAGTGCGAAATTTTCTTGGCTTGGAGAGTATGAAGAGGAATGATATTGAGTAATCCGTACTGCTCTTTGTAATCGCAATGAATTATATTTTTTGGTCATTATTTTATCATCAAATGAAACATTAATGATAATTACAATTGGTATCACTTATACATTAGCAGTTAATAGTCGAATGTACACTTAGTTTGTAGTCTAAAGCAGTCAAAGATAAATGAATTTCTTCCGGATTATAAAATGTAGTTTTCAATTTAACATAATTAAAACAAGTAATACCGCCCACAATCGTCTCCGTAATGTTCTAACGTACATGTAAAACTTTCTTCCGTTTTCCCAAATGGCGATGTCCTACCCGACGCCCCTCAAAAGTATTGCGCAACCCGGGGCACAGCAGGACGTGCGGAAACGGTGAATTCTCGCAGAACTAATCCGGTCGCCTTCGCTGGAAATCCGGACACGACGACGCGGTTACGCCGAGCGCCGTTTGGAACTCCGCCTGTCTCCGGCGCTGAGCGGCGCCACCCACGCGCCCGCCGCGGGAGGGGGCGGCCATAGACCGGGGGAGGCAAAGGGAGGGGGCGGGAAGCGGCGGAGGCAGTGGAGATGGAGAAGACAATGGGGGCGGGGCAGATGCTGGGACGAGAGAGGCACTGCGGGCGAGGGAGACAGTGGCGGCGAGAGAGACAGTGGGGTCGGGGGAGATGGGAGCGATGGAAGCAGCGGGGATGGGGCAGACAGTGGGAGCGAGGGAGGCAGCGGGGATGGGGCAGACAGTGGGAGCGAAGGAGGCAGCGGGGATGGGGCAGACAGTGGGAGCGAGGGAGGCAGCGGGGGCGAAGGGGACATCGAGCGAGGAGACAATGGGGGCGGGGCAGACACTGGAATGAGAGAGGCACTGCGGGCAGAGGAGACAGTGGCAGCGAGAGAGGTAGTGGGGTCGGGGAAGATGGTGGGAGCGTTGGAAGCAGCGGGGATGGGGCACAGTGGGAGCGAAGGAGGCAGCGGAGGTGAAGGAGACATCGGGCGAGGAGAGAATGGGAGCGGGGCAGTGGGAGCGAGAGAGGTAGTGGGGGCGGAGGAGATAGTGGGAGCGATGGAAGCAGCGGGGATGGGGCAGACAATGGGAGCGAGGGAGGCAGCGGGGGGCGAAGGAGACATTGAGCCAGAGGAGACAATGGAAGGGGCATACAGTGGGAGCGAGAGATACAATGCGGTAGGGGAGACTTCGGCAACGAGAGAGACAGTGGGGTCGGGGGAGATGGTGGGAGAGATGGGAGCAGCGGAGATGAAGCAAACAGTGGGAGCGAGGGAGGCAGCGGGTGCCGCGGAGACAGCGAGCCAGAGGAGACAATGGGAACGGGGAAACCAGTGGGAGCGAGAGAAGCAGTGTGGGCGGGGGAGACGAGAGAGGCAGTGAGGTCGGGGACTATGGTGGGAGCGATGGAAGCAGCGGGGATGGAGCAGCCAGTGGGAGCGAGGGAGGCAACGCAGACGAAAGAGGAAGCGGAATAGGCAGCAAGGGTGAGAGATGCAGCGGGGAAGGCATCGGAAGCGCAGGGTGTGGAGGAAGCGGCGGGGGCGACAGGAAATGAAGTGTACAAGTGCGGCGCGGATGGTGGGAGCGGTGAGGGACGGTGTGAAGCAGCAGGGAAAGCCGGGCGCTGCGGGGAACGAATGCAGGCGGCGGGAGGTGGGAGAAGGCAGCGGGAGCGGAAGGTCCTCGTTCCCTTCGGAGGACGTGGCGCCACTTTCCGGGAACAGCTGCGCCCGGGGCTCGAACGCCCTCGCCTTCGCCCTCGCCCTCGCCCTCGCCCTCGCCCTCGCCCTCGCCCTCGCCCTCGCCCTCGCCCTCGCCCTCGCCCACGCGCTCCGCTGCCTTGCGTCGCGTTGCGCCATCGCCGCTCACCGCGGCCCTGACGAGCACACAAGGCCCCTCGCTAATAAAAGCGGTAAAGAGTCTACAAATGCCACGGGTGCCCATCCGATCTAGTTAAAATATTGGGCAATACTTGTTCAAATAAAAATCTAGTTTTTCAGCGGGACAGTTCACCATCTCTGCTGAAAATAATACTATACGAAACTACACAATATCAATTCGAATACTGTAACACTAAAATATAATAATGTAATACTCAAAATTAACTTATTGTTATTACCTAAAGCTAATACATATTATGAATTTAATTTAATACATTAAATGCTATCAATATTTTTTCCTTTTTATTATCTTAAAAGATTATTTCATATCATACATTAGAAATACATAAGTTGACGTATATGATTCAATGAGTTCAAATATTACCTTCTTGATGCAAGGTTAAGTTAATTAAAGTCATAAATATATACTATTTTCTGGTAACATATTTGCAAATATAAACCTTTGTTTTCCCCAGAGAATTCAATACATTCAAAGACAATATCCAATGAGTTTTCCCGTGAAGAATATCGTAGATTCACATGTACCCTTACGACACAATAATCTTAACAATCGAATGAAATAAGTATTTATCCATAGGAAGTTGAAAATATTAACAAATGGAATCATTACTTTTTGATTCCGAAAATATATGAATTTTATTTGCGATAAAGAGTAGCTTACAAAACAACACAGGAGTCACAATTGTTAATTTTGACAGTAGTGAATGAAATTCATTCATTCGTTCGTTCAATGATTCATTCATCACATATTTGTGACCGCTTAACATTATTTTATCAATTACAATAAAATAATTAAATATTGTTTGTCAAAGTTCAAAAGGAAGTATTTGTCAAAGTTCAAAAGGAAGTATACTAAAAGACGGGCAATGTTAAGAGAGACGATTAGTTAGCACATTAGCCAGACGTGATGACAAAGCTAAATGAATGACAATGAACGGATCATTTCGGATTTTATCGATTTAATGTTTGTATTCGCTCAGGGCAACCCTGGCTGCTGAACGGCTCATTGATCAGCGTGCTCGCTTTCCATGACCCGACTCCGGGTTCGATTCCCGGTCGGGACAAGATGATAAGTGCGATTTCCTCGCAATGTTCCTGTTTATGTTGCTGTGTGACGATGAGAAAAAGCACTTCTCAGATGGAGAAGACCAGATTACGAGGTGGGGATGTACTCTTTTTTAATCCATGGCCGCGAGGCCGGTACACTGCTGGTATTCCGTGGCCCGGACGGGGGCTGTCGTACCAAGTACAGACAGACAGGCACAGACACAGACAGACACACAGACAGAGGTCCTCAGGGCGGTGGAGAAAGAACGGAGTTTGTTCGATTGATTTTTTCGTGTTTCCCGGGCGCGTCAACTGCTTCGGGCATTAATCCCGTTAGTGTAGTGCATGTTTTTTTGCGGGAGATGGCGGTGATCTTCCCCCGCTGGATGGCGAGATCCGGCGCCGACCTACCGTCGGCTAGTGGGGTTTCCCCCTAACCAGGACTCTTCCCACAAGCGGGGCATCGCCCCAGCCGGGACAAGTTCTAAGCTCCCGACCGATCTCCCGGAATATGTGGTAGTGTAGTGTATGTTAGTGCAAGTGTGTATGTAAGGGAGAGGATAGGACAAGGAAGAGGAAGGACAGATCGCGCGCGGTCCGTGGTCCGTTTGGTAGGGTACTGCTCCGTCATTCGAGTGGTGTTGATCGGAGAAACCACGGAAAACTACCTATCAGAGCAGCCGGCCGCTAGAATCCTCCTCCAGACAGCGACTGAATTCGACCTAGCTGAAAAGCTAGTGTCGAAAATCCTGCCGCCGTCAGGACTCGAACCTAGGATCTCCCGGTCAAAGGCGCTGCAGTGACATCAGTTGATGAACTGAGCTACCGCTTCCGGTCGTTTGTTCGAGAGGGAGGCGTCATGTGTGTTCGTAAGAAGCATTTTAAAATTAAAAATACGTTGAAGATTGTGTGAAATAAACTCAAGATAATTTTAAAGAAATCACGAAGGCTACATTCTCATCATCTCGAAACTGCGTAGCGAAGCGTCAACTGTGGGGGACAGGGAGCTTAAGTTAAGTCGTACTGAGTAAATAGACATTTAAGACCTACCCAATGGAATTCGAAAATACAGGCCTTCATTCTCACTCGTAGAACTTCCCATTAGCTGCGTGATTCCTCTTCATTACCCCGTGTCTGCTTTACCTCGTCACATCATTCTTCTACTATACCAGCCTTCACATGTTGGCTAATATCAACTTTACGCGGCTAAAGCCACAAGTAAGCTTCGAAGTTCAAGCTTCGCACTTTATCCATCTATTTTGTAATGTGAATATCAGTCGACAAATTTGGGAATTATTCAGACTCAATCTTCAATTCTTGACATTCGCACTCAAACGATAAATGTAGTTACATTATTAAATCTGCACCACTCCCATAAACAAAAATTAAACTTCACGACAAAATTAAATAACTATAATGTTTAATAAAGAAACAAAATAAAATATTATTTCATCGTTAAATCAAATTTATTTTTCTCTACGAAAAGTTTAATACTTGATTGGTCGAGTGTTTGATTTTTTAGTGTTTCCGGGCTCGTCAACTGATAAGATCATTAGTCTTGTAAGTGTAGTGCATATTTTTGTCGCTAGAATGGCGGTGATCTTACCCCGCTGGATGGTGAAATTCTTAGCCAAACAACATGTCAGCTGGCGGTGTTTCCCCAACCTCGTATCCCTCAAAAGCGGGACACCGCTCTAGCCGAGACAAACTCTAACTTACCGAATGATATCCCGACGCGGGTATATTTCGGTGAAGATACGAAAAGGAAGGGAAGGAAAGAGGTTCGTGGCCAGTATCACAGACTACTGCTCCGGCATTCGCGTAGTTAATCGGAGAAACCACGGAAACTACCGATTAGAGCAGCCGTCTGCTTTAATTCTCCTCCTTACAGAGGTCGATTTCGACCTTAGCTATCTAGCTAGTCGGGACCTGAGGATCAGAGGCACTGCAATGACACCATTGTCCAAGCCACGTAAGCCGGTTCTGATACTAGCAAGTACACAGATATGTCTACCTTTGCCTTTTGTTGAGAGTATTCATATCATCGTTGTTCGCCTCCTGCGTCGTGGTGACATTCCCGAAGAGCTGCTGGGCCGCTGGGCTGCGAGACGGGCGTCCTGCAAACGCGCTTCCGCCCCTTTGTGCGGCATGGGGCAGCTGCCGACGCGTTTATCCGAACAGCCCTCCCAACGAGCGGCGATAGAGGTGGCGGCGGTGGCGGCGGCGGTGGGGGGGGGTGGCGGTGGTGGGTGGCGGTGGTGGCGGTGGCGGTGGTGGTGGCGATGGCGGCGGCGGCGGGGGCGGAGGTGACGGCGGGGGCGGGGGCGGCGGGGGCGGCGCTGGCGGCGGTGGTGGTGACGGCGGTGGTGGCACTGGCGGCGGTGGTGGTGTCGGCGGCGGCGGCGGCGGCGGCGGCGGCGGCGGCGGCGGCGGCGCTCTGTCGTACGAGGAAGACGGTGGCGAACAATGAACACAATGGGGAATCAACTTGTCATCGAATGTTTCATTACCATTTGTATGAGATCGGGTTGCCAGTTAATGTCTACGCTAATCAAAGCCTCGTTGAATATGATACGTCGCCTTGACGTTGAATGTACACGCAGTAGGGAAAACGCGGTTTCATTGAGGAAGTGGGTTTGTTATGGTTCTGTAGAGTTCTCATGTCTATTTGCGAGGATGTCTCCAAATTCACCAAAACCTTAACGAATATAAAATGATTTATGTATACACTTTATACAGTAAACCCTCATTAAGACGAATTCCAAGGGATCGTTGTCATCGTAGTTCGTGTTATAATAATTCCTGTTATCCCAGTATTCAAAATATCCGCATTACCGTAATCCGTTGCCGGGACCGAAGTTTTGTTCGAGTTACGGCGAAATTCGTGTTAAGCGAGTTCGTGGTATTGAGGGTTTACTGTACATCCATTTCTATCTTCAAATTTCAATTTTTTGTTTTGTACAGCTTGCATTTTAATGTGGCATTAAAAGCAGCAACATACTGTTGATGTTCAAGAAAGTGACATAAAACTGTTTTACCGTAAGTGATGCGGTTTATTTCTCGGTCCAGGAGAAAGTCTTTCAATGTATATATTCTCTATATGTTGTAAATTATCTTCATGAATTATCATCAGTGAAAATATTTTATTTCCTTAGGGTATTTCATCACGTAGGTAGGAAATGTCGAATTTTGAGTTTTTTTAGTGACCATTTTGAAAAGAAAAACAATTTTCCAAGTTGAAGTTTTCTTCAAGTCATTTTAACGCGGAAACATAATTCGTTCCTCCAAATATTTAGGTTACTTTGTGCGGTAGATTTGTTGCAAACTACACCACAAGGAGATGATCTTCAGAAAATACTCAGTGACGGTACGTTGCAATTGTTTTCAGCATGAACCAATTAAGCAGACATTACGACACACTCATTCTACATGTCTAGCAATTTAAAGCAGCGGTATTCACACTCTCAACCGCTTTGCACGGTCTGAAATTTGCTTGAGTGTCCCGAAAACCACCACAATAAGGTTTTCAACACAGTCATTTGTATCTCCGACGAGAGCAAGGCCTCTCTCCAAGCCTTGTCAACTCGGATAGAGCACCATTCTCCCGGCATCAGTCGAGTCGGCGCCTTGGAATTACACAGTCCGACACTAATTCTGCGGCCGCCCACCTGCACTTGTGGGTCGAGATTGGCCTGTTACGTCGTACCTGCGCACTCCGCTCTGTTCTGCGTAGGAGGGAGCGCTGCTCGAAAAGGGGAAAGCAGGCCAGTGGAGCTGCTTATGGAACGCGTTGGAAGCAGAGAACTCGCCCAAAGGGCCGGGTATTGCAGACAGATTTCTCAATTCGCAATTTATTTGATTTATTTGGTTAAAAAAAAAAACAGGAAAAACTGTGTGTGACGTATGGGAGAAAATATTATCTGCGCACGTTTTGTTAAGTACCAGAATCCCATCCCAACATTTTAACAATAAGTATTTGCAAGATGAATGAAAGTTAAAATAATAATAATAATAATAATAATAATAATAATAATAATAATAATAATAATAATAATAATAATAATAATAATAAAGCGCGAGATTCACAACATTTAAAAAACTAGAAAATTAATTTTTCTGCATTGTTAACAATATAGAAACTCACCCTCCGCTCTACCCCTACCACAACAAGCAAGAGATATCAACAAAATGTACGCACAGTGAAGCGTACGTTTATGTCCAGAAGCGAAACAAGGGGCCACCTCAGCATATGCTCTATCGATCAGGGAAACTGGACAAAAACCCGACCGAGATGAGGGTCATTGCCCCGAAAGCTGAAGTACATTATTTGTGACAGGCATATTAAGTCTTTTTTTTTAATTATACAATATAAATGTAAACTAATACATTATGACATTGGTTTGTTGCAATAAACATTATTTTTCTTTTTGATAATCAGTATTTTCTCTAATTGTATAGAAACAGTTATGCAACAGGAAAGATTTTACTTTTAACTTAAAATTTGTGTACCGACTTTAATTGTTTAATGTACGTTGTAAAGTAACGTACACGTATTGAATGTGGATTTCTTGAAATGAGCTGTTGATATTGACACTTGAATAACATGATTTCTACGACGTGTGTTGTAAGTATAGATATCAGTATTGCATGAAAATATGTTTCCACCGTTAAGTAAATTAGTTTTTACAAATATTACAAATTCGTAAATAAATAGGCAAGGCAATCGTAAGATTCCAAACTCAATGAAAAGACGCTTCACTATCGCTTCGCTCAAACTTCGTGTACATCGAAGAAAAATTATAATATAACTGATGTGCGACAATAGTATTATGAGAATGCTTCACGTGTTATAATGAAGTTTTCATTTAGCTGTAAATCCTATTTTAGAAACACATCAGTTAATAAACTAAACATACACTAATGAAAAAATATCACATTGAAATAATACAGACATAATAATCCTAACTTTGTTTGATCGCATTCAATTGCATGTTGCATTTCTTGTTTTCTTATTTTCATCTGCATTTCGTGCATCTACCAAAGCAAGTGACCAGGAATTTAAATTTCAATATCCAAAAGTGAAAAATGTGTGTCGCGTAAGCGTTAACACGATAATTTACTCCCAGCAATTTCCTCGTGTGTAAATGATGAGATAATACAGTAATTATTGGAAGAGGAAAGTAATAGTTTAGTGGGGAAAGAAAGGCAAAGTATTTACTAGATTTAATTGAGAGGAAGCTTAGAGAGTATGTTTCAGTTAGAAAAGAAAATGTACACTCATTAAATTGGCAACTTTTGTGTGCCAGAAAGTGTGTCAGTGCATTAAATTGGAAAACTGTGTCGGGAGGAAATTTAAATATCAAATGTCTTTCTTTGTATTACATGTTTCTCAACATCTGCTCGAATTTCAGTCTTCACATATTACTCTCTGGATTACTGTGCGTTTGTTATTGTTCGTAAGTGTTCGGGAAACATTAGAAAAATAACCGGAAATGATCAAACAAAACAACGTCAATAAAATATACTTAGTAAAACGATCAAAGCATGAGTAAGTTGTTTCACTATTTCCCCTTTTTGTATTATCAGGTTGATTAAGTAATAAAATATACTTTCTTATTTACGACATAATTTTTTTGGTTTGAATCTACATCATTTCATTCTATTTTTCTTTTAATTTTAAAATAGTTGCTTCACTTACCTTATAATTTAAAAAATCATGCAAACATATGGTTTCTAAACTCTCAATTACAGATCTTTTTTGAATTAAAATGGCACGTATCCGGATGGCTTCTGGAAAGGAAATCATGGGTTCTGAGGAATCGTCTCTCATTACAACTATCTAAATGTTCTCTCTTTTGATTTAATTTATTTACTCCAAGCCTGTAAAATCAGTATGTGACGTATGGGAGAGAGGGAAGTACCATCCTTTTACAAAAGATGGGACAACTGTCCTGTTGGAATTGTGATGAAGGATATCTGAGATTGTTGCTTCGCATTTCTTAGGGATGAGACTTCTAGCGGACGATCGCTCTAATCGATAGTTTTCTGTGATTTCTTCTTTCAATAGCGAATAGAGAGCGCGCGATATTTACTTCATCATGCCTACGCCCTCCTCTCTTTTCAACCCCCACTCACCCCTCCACACACACATACACATTATTACACAAATGTTTTCACACTACGCTGTCACCTACGTCATGAGTAGACATCGAATATTTAGGGAAATGCCTATTTTTTCTAGAGAAGTTATTTAAAAGCTGATAATATATGTGCACGAATGATGACAAATGAAGACATACGACGACGTTTTATAATGCTTAGTTTTGCTTATTTTAGCATAAATGCCTATTTTTTGCATAAGTACCTCTTTTAGAACTTTTTTGCCTTTTGTTTATTATATTTATATACAATGCTAAGATATCGGAAAATCGGCGATGGTCCAACGAGACCATTCATTACGAAACCTTCAATTCACTTCTTGAAATTTAAAATTACGAGAGAAGTACTGAAAGTATACCAACTGATTTTTCGCCATTTCCCTATTTAATTAAAACCAGCCATGAGCAGAGATCATGGTCGACTGACAATACACCGAGGGCACCAAAATTTTCAGTGGAAACAAACATAAATTTCCAGAAGGTTTCAGTATTGCTAGTGTTGGGCCAGTCATATGGTTCAGATATCCTTCTCCGCATTCATTGTCTCCCAGTCGTCGCAAATTTGAAATTGTGATCCTTGAAATGTTACTGGTAATATGCAAATATTAATAGTTAATGGAAACTATTAAGAATAAAATGTAGAAGAGGTGTAGCTATGTAAATCTAGTTTTATATTAAAATGTACGAACTTGTCTTGTGCATTTACGTTTACAAAATAATATAGACAAAAATTACAATTTTTTCATTTTATTGTGTATGTAACTTATGATAGTGCCATTTTTCTCCTTATTCTTGACATTTTCAGTGCCTTTATAGGCGCCTAAAAGACGATATTTTAGTGCCTAAAATCCGATGTCTAGTCATGAGGTTAGTCGGGAGCTTAGACCGTGCGCCGGCTGGGGCGATGACCTGCTGGAGGTAAGACACCTGGAGGAGGAAAAACTTTGTAAGCACGCGCGGAGGTCGGTCCCGGATCTCACGTGCAAGAGGGGAGAAATACCGCTACCACGCGGGATTTGCCATGCGTTACTCTTCGGAAACGAATGACTGAAGACGTTGTAGTGCTCAAAATCAACTCCGGGAGAGGTGGCTCAGGGCATCAACTGATGTCACTGCAGAGCCTCTGACCGGGAGATAGCTAGGTCGAGTTCTGTCGCTGTCTGGAGGAGAATTCTAGCGACCGGCTGCTCTTATTGGTAGTTTTCCGTGGTTTCTCCGACCAACATCAGGCGAATGCCGGAGGAGAATCCTAACAAACAGGCCACGGACCGCTCGGGATCTTTCCTATTTCTTCTTTTTCCTATCCTTACCCCTTACACACACACTTACACTAGCATGCACTACACTATCACACATGTAGAAGACCGGTGGGGAGCTTAGAGCTTATCCCGGCAGGGGCGGTGCCCCGCTGGTGAAAGATAGCTGGTTGGGGAAAGCCCCGTTCGCCGACGGTAGGTCGGTACCGGATCTCGCTATTCAGCGGAGAAGATAATCGTCACCTCTCGGGCAAAAACCATGTACTACACTTACGGTACTAATGACCTTAGACGTTAACACGCTCGGAGTTACTAATAATTAGGGGGCGGATTTTAATGAAATGTCATTTTTTTTTACTTTTCACTTTAGAACTAGTATGTTTAGTATAGAAATTCATTTTGTTATGACAAAAGGAAATTACCCATTTTTATACTATTATTTTTTGTATTTTTTATCGATTTCGGCTAGTAAGTCATTTTTTAACTTTCCCCTTCATTTTAAATGCATTTTTCACTGATTTTATCGGTTTTAATGTCATTTTAATGGTACTAGCTTCAAATAATATTAACGAGATGCAAAAAATGTTCTCCACAGAATTCCTGAGTACTTATCCCTGGTAGCCTATTCGATTTCTTCGGTCAGAAGTTGTAATGTCAGCCATTGTGAGTATGTAAAGTTCCTGTGCCGTCTGTTAGCGTCATTGGCAGTTCAGCCGATTTCGGGATAATTAAAGACGGAGATTTTGTGATAAAGAACAGTCCACATCAATTGTTTGAAAGCTAAGCCATTCTTGAACGAATGGAAGAAGCCTCTAATTATATCATTAATATATCCAACAGCTTATGTTGTACATCTGAACGGGTTTTGATAATTCTTTACGTCATTTTTCTTTGCTTTTAGGGCAATTTTAAAACGTTTAAGAGCATTTTATTGATAATTTTTGGCGATGTTTTAGGTCATCAAATTCCGCCCCCTACTAATAATCAAACAACCAAAATCAGCAAAACCTCACTGATTCACTGGACATAATGCGCCCTTGCATCATTACTTCAACGGGAGTCGCAAGGATACTTCGAGCTGGAATTTCGTAGCGGCCGTGGGGTGCCAGGCTCGTGCTGGAAAGCGCCCGCCCCCGCCGCTGGCTGCCCCGCTCTCGCCCAGGCGGCTTTCAGCAGCGGAAAGTCCTGGCTTCGAAGCTCGCCAGCGGCGCTTGTCAAGCCCTCGTCACTTTCTCCCGGCCGAAGTGGACCGACGTCTTTCGCCGGACGGGGGACACAATCTCCGCGCGGGGCATTTTCCTGCTGGCCGCGCGAAGGTGATTTCTCAAACGGAGACAGGGCAATGTCGTGACACAAATGTCGCTGCGTTATGTTACGCTGCAACGTTTTAATGCTTTCGATTACGTGTTGATTTCCTTTCATATCGATGTGTAATTATCTTTATGATTTGATGGAGCTGATTAAGCGGCATTATTTAACATGAACGAGTTAATTTGCGTTTCGGTAAGAAACTTTGGCAATTTTATTAGATACATATTACGAAATGTAAAGATATTTTTATTGTTTTTTAATATTTAAAAATGAACAAAAAATAAGTTACGATATTTTTACAATTATTTTCTTCTGAATTTTTGTGTAAAAATTACATTAATTACAATAAGGAAAAAATTAAAAGATACTAAAATGTATAAAGACTGAAATCAAATTAGCTTGATCGCTAATGGCTGTAGAAAGTGTGGATTGTGTGGTTAGACTTGGCACCCTTTCAGGGCAACAAGCTTATTAGTTTGCGGCACGTGTACTCTGCGTTTTTATTTTCCTTGCGGTAAACGAGCTTGATGCATTACGAACGAGTACCTACACCAAATCCAGTTTAAACGTAGCGCACCAAATATGAACCTCGCGGAGTTTGTAAGTCTTTCAGATACAGTCAAGTAGCCTGGTCATATCTTGTTGATGGGCAGCATAAAATTCTTTCCTTATTTTCTGCTTGGGTCCACTTACTGTTCTACTTTTTAGTCGCCCACCCACCTAGATAAAAACTGTAATTATTCAGAGATGGGAATTATCTTTGACGTAGCCGTTGATGCAAGAGGAATTGGAGACAACTCCCACTTCCGATGGCTTCACAAATTTCGGCAGTACCAGGAGAGAAGAATGTGGCCGAACAAGGATGCAAAATTATTTTAAGTGCCATTAAGCAGTCATTTGCAGTATATTAGTTTCGTGTAACAAATTCTCTTAAGCTTCCGGGTCAATCCCAGCTGGGTAGATACTTGTGTGTGGGTTCGACATCTTACAATTATTATTTCCATTCGTAATTTGTAATCACCATAACATCTTATTAGAAACCGAAAAGGGAACTCTCAGTGGATTCTACGTTGGGGGTCACATGCAGACCCACAGTTTGGTATTCATTATAAAACAATTTGTGTCTTTTTTTTTACAGTGATGGAGCTATGCGGTTTTTAAATTAGACACTGTGAGGAATAGTGCCTTCTTTAAGTTCCTTTGGAAGCTTCCCAAAATTAGTGGACCGAGTTTTCCTTAAACGATTCAGGAAGGAAATTAAAATGGATTGGTGTGTGACCTGTTCCTTTTTTAGCTATTTTGGGTGCCACTTTATTTCTCCACACACCAT
>BLKR01010951.1:0-42293 GCA_011170035.1 Teleogryllus occipitalis
CAGTCCCGACGCTGGCTGGATACTCGACACTATATCTTTGATCCCAGACCGGGAGCGGTAGCTCACTGCATCAACTGATGTCATTGCAGCGCCTCTGACCGGGAGGTCGTAGGTTCCCACTCCCCACGGCGGCAGGATTTTCGACACTGGCTTTTCAGCTAGGTCCAATTCAGTCGCTGTCGGGAGGAAAATTCTAGCGGCCGGCTGCTCTGATCGGTAGTTTTCCGTGGTTTCTCCGATCTACACCAGGCGAATGCCGGAGCAGTATCCTAACAAACGGGCCACGGACCGCGCGCGATCTGTCCTTCCCCTTCCTTGTCCTATCCTCTCCCCTTACACACACACCAGATCTCGCCATCCAGCGGGGAAAGATCACCGCCATCTCCCGAGAAAGAACATGCACTACACTAATGGGACTAATGACCAAAGCAGTTGACGCACCCGGAAACACGAAAAAATCAATCAATCAATCAATCAATCTGATCCCGGTGAATAAGCTGATAAGTCATAAACACTTAACTTTACAGGAGAGCAAAAAACAATGTTTAAATGAATTAAATCAAGGATTCATGATATTCAAACAAAGGTGATATTCAAACGAAACTGTTAGTGAGTAGGTTTTCTTTGAATATCTTTAATCCCTGATCCACAGCATAAGTTTAAAGTTTTTTTTGATCTGTAAAATTAAGTTCTTTATTAAGTTGTTGTTATTATTATTATTATTATTATTATTATTATTATTATTATTTATTTTATTAAGTTATTTTATAAGTTAAGCTGATAAGTCATCAGCTCAATCACTAGAGTCAATGATATAGCCGGTCGAATTCAGCCGCTGCCTGGAGGAGAATGCTAGCGGCTAGCTGCTCTGATCGGTAATTTTTTCGAGGTTTCTTTGACCAAAACCAGGCGAATGCCAAAGCACAATCCTAACAAAGAGGCCACTAACCGCGCGCCCGATTAGTTTTAACTCCTGTGAATTCAAATGTGTCAGGAATAAACTAACGTTGCTGTTTAGAAGTTGGAGGTTACGTGTCTGTTGAGGCTCCATTAATTGCCACAAAAAGACATATCTACAGGTGGCTACAATTGATATAAATTTCCCATTTCAAATATAACCAAGTATTTTTGTAGTAAAATTGGGGTGTTGTATCTAGGTAGCTATACTTTTATAGGTAGTTTATCTAGGTAACTATACTTTTCTTTGGAGATATAAATAAGTATGTTACAAAAAACATGATGCAGTCAGATTCCTTGAATTAATTACTATTTTGTAATCCTTATGAAAGCAAAAATCAAGACAGAAGATGCGCAAATGCTCAATAACAGTGTTTAGGTGTTGATAGAGGTTTCCTGTTCGACTAGTTCCTATTTTGACGCATGCTTTTATTGTACGACATACAAATCCCGCTTTTTTAAGATACGTTATTTTCTATTGACAACAATCATTACGTTCTACGACTAACTCATTCAAACATCATTTATTTTTCATTAATTATACATTCATTCATCTCATTTATTTGTACATTCTTGTACGTAATCATTCTTATTAACTTATAAATTAATATATCATTTACATACACATTCATTCATCATTTACTCACATATACATTCATCCTTCACTCTAATTCCTTCTTCATTCACTCACACATTCATTCTCCATTCAATGGTATAACTTGTAACAAAATTCTTTGGGCAGGCAGTTGCGCAAATACTGGTACAGGATATAAACACTGGTACTGGTACAGGCCTAAATTTCGATCTCATTTTAGAAAAGCGCAAGGCAAATTTTTCAGAAAAGTTTTATATATCGAAGTAGTACCCCCCCCGCAGAAGTACCAGAAATCATTACGTTTAAGATTCTATAGAATCTGGAATTTAAGAATCAAGTACAATCCATGAGAAGTTACCTCTTTTTGTTTTTAAATCCTGGTCTATCTAAAACGGATATGTTCGAAACATATTAATGGATAACTAGTGATGCATTCTTAAAGAAAACGTGTCATACTCGTAAACTCTATCAAAATATCCTTAAGGTAAAAATCTCACAAGGTTATAAAATTATTCTTCATTCCGGGGCAATTCTATTATGCCTTTGCTAGTGTTGGAAGATTCCCTCGACCACTTTAGGCTGTAGAATACTTTTGCTGCTCGTTCGTAGCAAACTTTGGTAAAAATATCGGGAAAAAGCGTGAAAATAAAGCGATGACTTGATCTCAAAATAAATAGGAACCCTTATACCATTGAATTTTAGGGCATAAGGAACCATACATAGGGAGGCACAAAGAAAATGTTAAAAAAGGTTAATTATAAAATGTTAACGCTTGGCAAACGCCAAGCGTTATTTATCATATCCTGAATTCAAATATGTTTCACACTAAATAGGTTATCTAAATAAATACCTTGCAGAATTTTTTGTCTAGCAAAACGAGCGCCAATTTTAGTTAATATCATTTTGAGTATTGTTGAAATAATTATACACATATTAAAAGCAGTTTACAACTAGTTTTCCGTTTGTATGTTTTCCTAAAGAAGAAAATATATAGTTTAAACTATTAAAAAAATCTATATTTTTATCGAAATCAGAATTCCAATCCCTCGGTGTTCGTAATGATGATCAGTGCCTGAGCTGTTCATACACGTCGCAATGCAAGTAAGTTATCCGACTTCTTTTGCCTTTCGAGAGTATCTTACAGGTTTTTCAAGGATTTCGCAACTTCAAAACGCAGTTCGAGTCGTTTCATATTCGGTGCATTATAAGCAGCGTGATTCTCAAGCGAGATCTTCACCAACTCTGAACCATTACCTTTGCACATGCGTTTGGGTAATTAGTTCTAATTCTGTTTACCTCGATTTCTAATTATACTTATCACTCTATAAAGAGACGAGAAGCTCACTTACCATTGCCTCAGCAATCTCAATGTTGTGCACGGTTAATCATGCTTCATAATTCTTCCTGGTGTCCAGGCAATGCTAGTCAAGACTGCCTTTGGCCCTAACTGAGTCTTAATCGGCTGTCGTATTACCTTGGCAACTAGTCACAACCTTATTTACTTATTTATTTATTTATTTATTTATTTATTTATTTATTTATTTATTTATTTATTTATTTATTTATTTATTTATTTATTTATTTATTTATTTATTTATTTATTTATTTATTTTATTTTATTTATTTATTTATTTATTTATTTATTTATTTATTTATTTATTTATTTATTTATTTATTTATTTATTTATTTATTTATTTATTTATTTATTTATTTATTTATTTATTTATTTATTTATTTATTTATTTATTTATTTATTTATTTATTTATTTATTTATTTATTTATTTATTTATTTATTTATTTATTTATTTATTTATTTATTTATTTATTTATTTATTTATTTATTTATTTATTTATTTATTTATTTATTTATTTATTTATTTATTTATTTATTTTACGTCAAAAAACAGTTAAAACTGCGTATGACGTGCCATGGGGAAAAGTTAATTGTGTGCACATTTTCAAAATTCTGTGATCCCTACACTAAGTCATGTACTACTTGAATTTTGAATTAAAAAAAGCCGCTCCCATGTAATAAAATCTATTTTCAAGGATAAAGAAGCAATAAATTTTGGGCTCTTATCTATGTTGTCCTTTGGAATAATACATCCTGCCGCGACAACATGGAAACGAGAATTTGAATAACTGTATTTCCCACTGAATTCTAGAAGACGTGCACACATAATGAAGTTACATTTATGTCCAGAAGCAAAACAAGGGGCCATCTCAGCATTTGCTCAACGGATCAGGGAAACTGGACGAAAAACTTGATCGAGATGGGGATCAATGACCCAGAAGCTGCGATACAATACTTGTTACATATTGTTAGAATCATACAGTCAAATGGTAAATAATACATTAAATATCTCTGTTAAAATTAATGTTACTTTCCTTGCGATGCTCAGTATAGTCTCTAATTGTATAGAAACAGTTATGCAGCAGAAACGATTTCACTTGGGATTTAAACTTTTCTATCGAATTTAATTGTTTAATGTCATCTGGCAAAGTGTTGTAAAATAATGTACATGTATTGTAACCTTGAGTGAGCATTGAAGCTTATCGCTTCTTGGACGCCAATCTGTCCCTTGCCAGTAGTGCTTCCTTGGCGTTCTGTTTTACAAAAGTAGCTGCACATCGCCAGCAGTTCTTTAAGGTACATTTTTCTCTTAAGGAAAGCGAGATGTAGTTGTTCAGGTTTGTTGGCATTTACACATTGGCAAATTAAATTACTTAAAAATGAGACTCAGGAGTCAGTTTATCATATTGACAACTAAAGTAACAAACATGAAAGAGATTTTGGTTTTTGTTGGACAAAATTAGCTTGGTAATAATAATTCAATAATTTTTTAATTTGTGAATTTTAGCAACAAAGCACATTTAAAGAGAAATTGATGTATTTTCGGGGCTAAACGCGAAATTTTCACAAAATTCAATAAAAAAATAAAAATTGACATCTTCATCTTTTGATGCTTAGAAGAAAAGGAGAATTTAATTTGTTCTTACTCGTTAATATCAAATTCATGAAAATAAAATTAATTTTCAGTTTCTATCGCCAAAATTGTTCCGAGAAGTGAATGAAGGGAAATCGAATATCAACCGTTTATTAACTTCGCAGATATCCACGTCTGAGTGCTGTTTTTTAAAATTATTATTGCTTTATTTAAAAATTCAGTAAAAATTTTCTCGCGTCATTAAGGGAAGCGGTATAGCGTGCACGTCAAATTGGAAACTTCAACGGATTTTTTCATTTGTAGATTTTGCAGTCAAGGGAAGGTGGCAGATATGGGTATGTTACCGCATACCCATTGTCTACCGAGAACTGACGTCAACGAGGTGTTAATAAGTAAGGTGTTTTTCATCATTCATGCACTAAGGACATTAAAATTAATGCACCTGAATTTTCCTGAGGGGCTAAAATCAATTTCTGCTCCTTATTCATCACTTGGTGTAGAAAAAAAATTGTCACGTACTAATCGGATTATGTAAATAGCCGAACACCATTCATGAAGGATAACTCAATTGTGGTCTGCGCTATGTCATCCACCACAAAATAATTCTGATTGGTTTAATTTATTTTCGCCAAAAACAGTAAAAACTGTATATGACAAAGAGGCGAATGGGTGAGAAGGATAATGTACGCCTGCTTTCTTGAGCTCCAGAGTCTCTTCGCCATCTTTTTACTACAGACAATTTAATTGAATTGTGACTAAAAGTATCTTCAAGCGGTGTTGGTAATATGTGAAAACTCGGACTCTTCGCTCTGGAGGGACAGAAAATTTATTGGCATCAGCTAACGATTTATATTTGATTTTATAATGTTGCTAAAAAAACGGCAACCCACACCCCTAGCTCTTCTCCTACAACAACTAGAATGAGAAGAGTCTGATCGAGATGGGGATCATGATCCAGAAGTTGAAGTACATTGCGTGTTGCAGGGATATTTAATCTTTTAAAACTATACAGTCGCGTAAATAGTACTTTCTTTATTATATAAATTCCAAAACAAAACATTACGCTTATATCGTCTTTTACATTTTGTACTAAACATATATTGCCATTTATTTATATTTTCATATCTACACTCTTAATGAATATTAAAAATGATAACGACCTTTCGTATAAAGTAACTTTCCACGACAGTTAACGCTTGTCATCTTAATTAAGAATCTAGGAGATATCAACCACAAAGGTTTTTAAAATGTATCGCCACATTGAAACTAACAGTGGGTTGGTCATTCATCAACTGCAGAAATTGTTTCAAGGTAAATTCTATTTGATATAATCGGCTAAAATTGTTTTCATTAAATAATCTTAATAGATGTATTAGGCATTTTTGGTCGATAGTTCGACTTTGCCGGCTAGCTAACGGTTTCCTGGGTATAGTTTAATTCCCACGCTTCGGCGGTAAGAGAGGCATATGGTGAACATGACGTGTTGCCTTCATCGTCACTAACACACTTCACCTGCCTGAGTTTTCATCGTCATGCTGTTACAGAAACTGAGACGATTTTAAAGGAAAGCGATAACTTTATTTTCTCCTCGACCGGGAATCGAACTCAGTAACAAACTGCCCACGAGACGTCTTAGAGGCCACCTTAATAATTACAAATATCAATACAAAGAACAAAATATCTTGGACCGAAGGTTCGCGGGTTCAAGGCCCGCCTTGGGCATGGTTGTATTTGTGTTCGTTTTTTTCACCCCTTATCATCACCATATCGTTTCATCTTCACAGTTACCATAACGTTAACTCCAACAGTGGTCGATAATGACCTAGATGTTGATGCGACATAAATAACAAAAAAAAGAGAACAAAACAAATGCGTGGCGTCCACTCACCGGTCTTGACTTGGTTGCGCAGCGTGACGACGCAGTCCTGCAGCAGCTGGCCCAGGGGCAGGCCGCGGTCGGGCACGCTCAGGTCCAGGCTGCGCATCATGTCGGCGGGGTGCTTGAAGTGCAGGATCTTGCAGTTGCGGTCGTGCTCGTCGCGCAGGTACGCCAGCATCACGTCCACCAGCGCCAGCAGGAAGCGCCGCGTGGTGGCCTCGCCGCGGCTCATGTCGTACGGCCACAGGTCTGCGCACACGACCACGCCCACCTCTTAGCAATCTGCATTTATTGTCGTCAATGAACAGTGAAATCTGTATGCGACGTATGGGGGAGAAGTACCGTCATCATGATCAGGTGCAATCAAGTGCAGGTTACCTGAAAGCCTGGCAGCAAAATGATTAGAACTCACGATGGTTAACCTCAGGGACCCCGGTTCAAGCCCTAACATAGATGGAATTTTTTTTGCTAGTCGTGTCCTATTCAGGGTGATGAGGTCTGAGGTCAACCTTCTTCCGAAACGAGTATCAATATTTACTGGCCTTACTTAACCGTACATGTTGGAGGAAATTCCAATGAATCACGATGCTTGCCACGCTATCTACTCTCCGCTTCCAGAAACGTGTGTAAGGCCTATAATTCATTACTAAATCTAGCACTGAGTTCCTGGGTGTGAGAAAACAATTGCAGGGAAACGCTGTGATATATGAGTCCTAACCTCCCAAAACCCTGATTGACCCTGCAGTAATTGGTACAAAGTGTAAAAAAAATTCGAATAAAAACTAGGATCAAGGAAAAAATGGGAGATGAAACTAGTGACAATGCTACTTGTGGGACTACATCAGCACACCATTTTGGCATTATCGCATCATTTTTGCATCGCATCGTATGTATGTGGACAGTATACGCTTTCGCCGTTTTCACGGCCAGCGACAGGTTTCTGTATTGAGGACTCGTCTCCTTGACCCAGAATTTGAGTTTAACTTTTTTCAAATCGCAAAAAATATTGCTGGAACATGAGCTCAAACGCATAGGTAAGCGACCTTTCCTCGGTAACCGCCACGCCAGCCAACCGTTGGAAGTAGCTGATTCGCAGCCGCAGCCAGAAAAGAATCATATATTAATTTTTAAAAACTCAAAATTTTTCACAAAAATGTCACGAATGCCATGGAATTCAGAATATTGGTATCTATCTTCACAAAAAATATTAAAACCAAGAACTCGCATTCGTCCTAGAGGAAAAGAAATTGTCAACGTATATGAAAAAAAATTCATGATTTCACCGAAAACTACTGTTTGGAAAATATTTTAAAAACATTTTATAAATATCTAACAATACAGTATAGTGTGTGTTAAGAAATGAATCTCTAGTTTTACTTTTCAAGTTGTGGGACGGGTTAAAAAAGAATTGGAATATTTGCAGTTTTTAAAATTACAGTGGATGAAATGAATATCGAATTAACCTCAGAATTTTCAACGCATTATTTTCTTCTAGGGCAAAGCATACACTTTGAAGCCGTTCCAAGAAAAATATTTCTTATATAATTTGGACACAAAATTTCTCGAAGACTACTCAGGAAGACACTCGGATGGACGTTTAAAAACCACTTCAGGGACACTAATCTTTACTAGGTGATTCCATTTTGGGTATTGTCATAAAAGAATTATTTTTGAACCATAATGGAGATATTTCCATCTACATACACCCACATATAAACAAAATAATTAATGCCAAATTATTGGATGTGATTGTTGATGAAGGACACGAAAATAATTTTCATCTAAATCTTCCACACTCAAAGCTGCAAATTAGAATGTAGTATTATAAGTTTGTGTCAAATGATCTATATATAATGGGCGGTTTCACATATTTTTGTGGTGTTCAAGGGCATATTATTTTTTCTTCTTGACAGAAAATAAGTTTTTCCTCATAAACATCATAGCACATGTTTTAATGTTTCTGATGCATACAAATAAAAATGAATACATGTTTGTCACAGTGCATGATAGCCATAGGACGTGTATCGTGGGTCATGTGTCATAGAACTCATGTCATACTTTTGATTGATTGATTTTTTCGTGTTTCCGGGCGCGTCAACTGCTTTGGTCATTAGTCCCGTTAGTGTTAGAGCATGTTTTTGTCTTGGGAGGTGGCGGTACTCTTCCCCCGCTGGATGGCGAGATCCGGTGCCGACCTACCGCCGGCTAGTGGGGTTTCCCCTAACCAAGACTCTCCCACCAGCGGGACACCGCCCAGAGCCGGGACAAGCTCTAGGCTCCCGACCGGTCTTCCCGGAATATGTGGTAGTCTAGTGCATGTTTGTGTAAGTGTGTGTGTAAGGGGAGAGGATAGGACAAGGAAGAGGGAGGAAAGATCGCGCGCGGTCCGTGGCCCGTTTGGTAGGGTACTGCTCCGGCATTCGCGTGTTGATTGGAGAAACCATGTAAAACTACCGATCAGAGCAGCCGGCCGCTAGAATTCTCCTCCAGACAGCGACTGAATTCGACCTAGCTGCAAAGCTAGTGTGCTGCCGCCGTCAGGACTCGAACCTAGGACCTCCCGGTCAGAGGCGGTGCAGTGACATCAGTTGTTGCACTGAGCTTCCGCTCCCGGTCTGATGTCATATGTCATGTGTGACGGGCTATGTGAAGTCGGTGGCAGTTTTTTCCCTTTATTCGTAAGTATCCGTGTGAATTCTTTGATACTTACGTATGTGATAAGGATGTGACGCATGTAGAACGTGATGCATTCTAACATTTCAGTTGGAATCTTTTGAAGGCCTATCTAGGGCGCTGCAAAAAACCTAGATCGCGTGACGGACTCGTGGGGAATCGATCTTAAGGATGGAATCGACAATAATGGTCGTAAAATTAGCATTTGAGATAGCTTCTATTCAGAGAGGTACGCTTTAATTCGAGCTCTAAATCTTTTGAAGTCGTATCTGCATAGTAAATGTCAGAACATACATCAAGATGGTTCTCAAACATCCCACGCATAAATACAGTGCATCTCAAAATTTTAAACTCCTCTTTTGAACACAATGCTCAATTGATAACGAAATGAGCATATTTCTTTTGTACGCCTATTCATTAATACGCATCAAGGATAATCTAAATTACTAATTTCCAATGCACGTAGAAATTGAAAGAAAACTGTGCAGCCTTCGGACACATGAGAGGTGCGTGAGGTTTTATTAGATACCAACGAGCTCGGAAAATCAAAAAGCAATGAAACATTTTCGATTTTGGTAGAAAAATGTAAATATTTGATTGTGTTGTTCCGCCAATTCTCATGCTGCGCGTACTGGCTGAATTCCGATACTCAGTGCGTCACACAGCTTACGACTGACCAGACCTCACGCGACTCCAAGGCTCCAACGAACAGACCACCCGCCATTAAATATTTGCTGTTTATTTATTGCAGTATTTTGATCCCGAAATTCAATCAATTTAATATTATGGCACCTTGTAGCCAACCTTGTGGTAATGTGTAGAGATTAGTTGAGGAATATTTCTTTGTTTGTCAATGGCAGAATTCCCCTAGCCGTTATCCTAATATGTAAAAAAATATATTTAGCGAAAGTGGTTCAGTTTGCTTTTTATAGTTTCAATAATATTGATGGATATTGGATAAAATAAGGAAGACCTATTATTTTGCAGCATGGTGTAGTCTACAGTATATACTTCGTTATTCTCCATTGAGTGCAATTATTCTTTAAAAGTGTATCTCCGAAATTCTTTTTTAGTAGAGGATTTTTTAAATGCATGTTTGTTGTGGGATATCTCCTCGCGTTCACTTCAAATTAAAGAAATTTATATTTGAAGTACATATTATTATTGTGCATTATAAGCATCATTTTCGTGTCGTAATTTCTGTCAAATTGATTGAATTCCACGAACGTAAATTTAAAAAAAATTTAGTGATGGATATATTATTTGAACTGATGTCTTCAACATTAAATCATTTATGGTGGTTATAATCATTTGTGGCCCTGTATTTTCGTAAGGTGAAAATTACAAAGCATAAAATTCTAAGAGCGCATTTACTAGCCATATACTGAAACAATTTAATTCATTCTATCAAATATACTTGAAATATAATCACCTACGTTTCATGACATAATGTCTGTTGTGTTTAATCTTTAGGTTTTTAGTAAGAAGCCTTCATCGCATAATTTTCCCACACGGAAATTATCACAACTAGAAACACCTTCTTGTTCGACGAAACCAACGATTTTTTATTTGTTTGGTTTGTTAGATTTTTAAACAACTTAGTTTTCCGGCGTTATTACTTTCTTGTACATTATATCAGCAGATTGTCTACTGTCTAATTGTCTAACTTATTATATCTTCCTCGAGGATCGACCGCCATATTGGTTACGACTCCCCATATTGACACAGACATTGACATTGACCTCAATTATTTCCTCAATGTCAACAATTCCTCATTACTCTATCAATATTTATTTGTTTGTTCATGTATTTATGAAAATGTACTAGTTATGAACATGAAGGGGAAAATAATCATTTTACTACTCAGATTTTAAAAGCGTGACTGGCGTACCCCTGCTCTGCGTCACAACACGTTCGTCACTTCGCATCAAGCATCACTAGCGTTTTGAAAAGTGCGATTATGGCGGGATTTTGGCAGCGCGAGGCGCAACACGCATTCCGGCGCGCCGTTGGGGGACGCCGCCGCCTCTCACCGCTAAGGGCTCTCGAGGGCGCTTAGGCGTCAAGGGCCGCCTCTCCCTCGTCCTCGCCCTTTGCCTTGCTGTCCTCTCGCGTCCCCAGTGCCCTCGCCCGCGCCTACGCCCGGGACTCGTTGATTGAATTGGATACCGTGGTCAACAAACGACGAAATGTCGAAATGGGAATGCAGCGTAAGTGCTAATCTGCATAGACACCCGCAGCCGCAGTAAATACGCAGCTGAACAAAACCAAACAAAATAATTTTCCAAAAAGTAGCATCCTCAGCGCTAAAAACAACAAACTACTGATGCTTTCAAAGCACATACTCCCTCACACTGTTTCTAAATGCTACGCGATATTATACTACCATATAAACCAATAAAAGTGTCTTCAACCAGACATTTTTTTCCGCTCCAAAACCCGATTTCAGATCTTCAGATTTAACTCGTACCACTACGCCACACAAGAGTCGTGTAAATCGAACTCGGGCAGTGGAATAAAAAAGATAAATGCCTGATTCATGTAAAAAACCTAAACAATCAAAATATCCGTTAGCAACTTCCAAAGCCTCCAGTCCGTTCAATATCAATTTTGGAGAAAATCGACTGAACGGTTTAGGAGCTACAGTTGTCCCGAGACGGATTGGCAGCCGCTAGATTGATAGTTGATTGATAGATTGATAGATAGATTGATTGATAGAGTTTCCGGGCGTGCCAACGTCTAAGATGTGTCCCGTAAATGTATTAAATATTTTTGCTCGAGAGGTAGTGGTGATGTTCCCTCTCTGGATGACTGAAATCACCTCCTACCTACCGTTGGCCAGCGGGATTTTATCCAACCAGATGCCTCCCACCAAAACAGTATCCTTCCAGACGGGACAAGCTCTAAGATTCCGGCCGGTCTCCTGGAATGTGTGGTAGAGTGATGCGTGAAAGTGTATGTAAGTAAAGTGTAGTATAATATATGGAATGGGAAGAAAAGATCGCACGCGTTCCGTTTGTTAGGGTACAGCCCGGTCATTCGCCTGACGTTGATCAGAGAAACCATGGAAAGCTACAGATCAAAGTAGCCAGCCGATAAAATGCTTTTCAACACAGCGACAGAACTCGACCAAGCTATCCAGCTAGTGACGAAAATACTGCCATCGTCATGACTTACCCTAGCACCTCTCGGTCAGGGCACTACAATATTAGTTGATGCCCTGAGCCATGGCTCCCGGTCAGCCGTTAAGAATATATATGTTGGTCTCAGTAGTGTATATATTGAATTTAAATTTCATGTTCATTGATCGATTAGTTTACTTAAATCGGTTCATACAGATGCACAAAAAGACAACAATTGATTTAATGAGACATACGTTTTACAAATCGAACAAGAGAGTTGAAAACTTGTTTAAAAGTTCTAAATAGGAAAATGGCATACGGACATTTTCAGTATATTTAGTGTCTTAATTGATTGTTTATGTGAGTAGAATTGCTTTAAATTATTTTCAATAAAGTTTCTGGAATTCTCAATAGTTTTCTACGCAACATCCTAGTAACAAATAAATATCCCAGAGCCAGGCTCGATCTAGGCCGTACCCGACATTTAACCAACTCAGCCGAGTAATACAGGGTATCTGGACTTCGATAATAGTCATAAGCTCAGAAAGACAACAATTGAGTTGATGTTACAAACGTTTTACAAATCCAACAAGAGATGTAAAAAATTGTTTAAACGTTGTAAATTCGAAAATAACATACACTTCCAGTTTATTTACCTTGATTAATCATATTTCCAATTAGAATTGCTTTAAATGGTTTTCAACAAAGGTTCTGGAATTCTCAATCGAACCAGGGAACGTTCCCTTCAAAGATGTGTCCGTACACTTGAGTTAACCATCTTGGGGGAACATGGGATTTATTCTGCTAATATATGTCACGCGGAAATTTAATTCATAAAGTGAGAAAGTAATAATAATTTTGGAACCGTTATGGGTATCTAAATTGGTCCCACGAGTAGTGTTTACAAAGTATTTAAATTCAATGTTGATTGATTAGTTTACTTACATCGGTACATACAAATGCACAGAAAGACAATTGATTTGACGTGACATGTTTAAGAAATGGAATAACAGAGTTGAAAAAATGTTTAAAATTTGCAAATTGGGGAAGCATATAGAGACACGTTCGGTATATTTATCTATATTGATTCTATTTGTGAGTAGAAGTACTTCAAATGATTTTCAATAAAGTTCCTGGAATCCTCAATAGTTTCCTGCAACAACACATTCACCAAATTGAAATCCCTGTATGGGATTCGAACCCCATTATTTTGGCCCGGAGCGCTCAATCCGTTCACGCCCAAACCAGCTCGGTCATTCCGGTTGGATACGGACTGCATACTTCTATATCAATCAGTCAAGAGATAATTGTATCAGCTCTAGCTTTAGAAAGCCGATAAGTTAAGAAAATGTGAAAAAAAATTGGGGGCGACAAAAGGCAGCCGTGAAGAACATAAGGCATACTCAAAGTAGACTAAAGTGATTAGAAAGCTAACTACTGCGAAGGTTGGTTGGTTGGTTGGTTAGAGAGCAGACTAAGAGATTAGAAAAATTACTGCGAAAAAGTCTGTGCCATTCTATAGCACTACTAGTTAATTTATTTACCATCTTCTGTTAAATACAAAAAGAACACTTGCAGTTTATTTACCTTTATTAACTGTATTTGCGATTATAATTGCTTTAAATGGTTTTCAATAAAGTTTCTGGAATTCACAGTTATTTTCTGAGTCACTGAATAACACGAAGTCTGTCACAGAAAATTGTGACAAAGATGCACAGAAAGAAAACAATTGATTTGACGTGACATACGTTTTAGAAATCGAAGAAGAGTGTTGAAAAAAAAGTTTAAATGTTGCAAATTGGGAAAGCATATACAGCCACATTCGATTTATTTATCTATATTAATCATATTTGCGAGAAGTATTTGAAATCATTTTCAATAAAGTCCCTGCAGTTCTTATTAGTTTCCTGCAACAACACATTCATCAAATTAAAATCCCTGTGTGGGACACGAACCCGGTACCTTTCGACGTGAAGCGCTCAATCCGTTCACGCCTTAACCAGCTCTGCCATTCCGGTTGGTTACGGGTTGCGTACTTCAATCAGCCAAGGAATAATTGTATTAGCTCTGGCATTAGGAAGCCGATAAGTTGAGAAAACGTGAAAAAATATCTTTTTGGGTGACACAAGAATGCAGCCGTGAAGAGCATAAGGCATACTCGAAGCTAGACCAGACTAAAGAGATGAGGAAACTAACTACTGTGAAGGTGGAAAGGTTGGTTAGTGATTTCGGGTGCGTCAACAGTTTAGGTCATTAGTCCCGTAAGTGTAGTGCATGGCGGTGATCTTCCCCCTCTGGACGGCGAGATCCGGCGCCGACCTACCGTCGGCTAGCGGGGTTTCCCCCAACCAGGACTCTTCCACCAGCGGCGCACCACCACAGCCGGGACAAACTTTAAGCTCCCGACTGGTCTCCCGGAATATGTGGTAGT
The DNA here is from genome assembly GCA_011170035.1 of Teleogryllus occipitalis. NCBI lineage: Eukaryota > Metazoa > Arthropoda > Insecta > Orthoptera > Gryllidae > Teleogryllus > Teleogryllus occipitalis. Next base: position 14,608 of record BLKR01010951.1, read on the forward strand.
TAAGTGCTTGTTCGTGGAAGTGTGTGTAGGGGGAGAGGATAGGACAAGGAAGAGGAAGGACAGATCGCGCGCGGTCCGTGGCTCGTTTGGTAGGATACTGCTCCGGCATTCGCCTGGTGTTGATCGGAGAAACCATGTAAAACTATCGATCAGAGCACCGGCCGCTACAACTCTCCTCCAAACAGGAACTGAATTCGACCTAGCTGAAAAGCTAGTGTCGAAAATCCTGCCGCCATCAGGATTCGAACCTAGGACCTTCCGGTCAGAGTGCATGTTAGCGTAAGGGTGTGTGTAAGGGGAGAGGATAGGACAAGGAAGAGGAAGGAAAGATCGCGCGCGGTCCGTAACTTGTTAGGGAAATGCTCCGGCATTGGCCTGCTGTTGATCGGAGAAACCACGGAAAACTACCGATCAGGGCAGCCGGCCGCTAGGATCTGACTACTGCGAGAAAGTCTGTGCCATTCTATAGCACCACTAGTTTATTTATTTATTTATTTATTTATTTATTTATTTATTTATTTATTTATTTATTTATTTATTTATTTACCATAAGCTCTTACATACGAGGAGAAACTAATGAAAATATTTGGTGTAAGTTTTGAGACTATAGTATTTTTAGAAATTGAATACATTGCAGACCGAAATAAGCGAAATCAGTTCATTTTTTCAAAAACAAAATGTGCATGACCTTTACTAAAGAACTAATGATTTACAACAGACTTTGTTGAAAGCAAAAATCGCGAGGGACGCATGCCACGCGAGGTTGCTCGAGGGTGTCAGAAGAAGCGCCACTGGAAACTTGTCTAAATAGCGCGTCTATATTGTCGACGACTATTACGGAAAAGATTCCAAATGAATCAGATCGCCTTTGTGAGAACAGTCAAGCAGGTAGCAGCAGTGATGGATATATAACCGGAGTGAGGGGGACTTGTCAAGCCAGGCTTTCTCGCAAAGATTTAGTGCAGCAGGAAGTTTGTGTTGCTGACACGCCTATACTGTCAGGGACGATTAATCCACACGGAAACGATTGCAAATCAATCAAACCACCATTGTGAGAACAGCGAAGCAGGTAGCAAAGGTGATAAATACATAACCGGCGCTAGAGAAGATTGTCAAACCAGGCTTACCCGTGGGTCCGGGATTTAGCGCAGCAGGAAGTTTGTGTTGATAGCGCGCCTGTACTGTTGAGGACGATTAATCCACGCGGAAAAGATTCCAAATCAATCAAACCTTTGTGAGAACGGCGAAACGGGTAGCAAAGGTGATAGATACACAACCGGCGCAAAGGAGGCTTGTCAAGCCAGGCTTACCCGTGGGTCCAGGATTTAGCGCAGCAGGATGGTTTTGTTGCTAGCGCGCCGGTACTGTTGAGGACGATTAATCCACGCGGGAAAGATTCCAAATCAATCAGATCCCCGCGCGATGACCCCGCGGCCCGTAAACCAACGGAGCAGCTGACAATAGGCCGGAGCCCATCGAGGGACAGCGTTCCCGACGCCACTGAACCTATTCTTCGCGTCCCCGACGGGCTAATCCGAATTCCAACATCCAGATTTACATTATTCGCGCCGACAATAGCCGCTCCCCTCTGTGTGCGGCAGTCAGAACACCCCACACCGCCTCTGTCCCCCTCCGTCATCGTTCTCTGGCGCCCACGCCCCCCTGGCGGTTGGCCCTCCAGGCTTCGTTCCTGCGTCGGCTGTACTTGACAAATTAGAGAGTAAGGACATTCCGCAACGCTCAGGACGCTTTCTTCATCTTGTATGTAGAATGAAGTTGAGAAGGAAGCGTTTCAAAATTTAAAAAATTGAATGTTTGGCTCGGCCGGTTGTGTTGTGTATCTATCACCTTTGCTACCCGTTTCGCTGTTCTCACAAAGGTCTGATTGATTTGGAATCTTTCCCGCGTGGATTAATCGTCCTCGACTGTACAGGCGCGCTAGCAACACAAACTTCCTGTTGCGCTAAATCCTGGACCCACGGGTAAGTCTGGAATATATGCTAAAGCATATACAAAAACTTGCGTTTTCGTCAGTTCTGTTAATCTTTCATACCTTTCTCTAACCGTTCGGATTGGTGTCGATGATGGAGTAATTTTACGTTTACCTAGTCAGTCACTGTATTTTATCCCTTCGGTGTGGAACTCGGCGCAGTTAGATCCACAGGTTATCCAGACAGTCATCAGTGCATGAACCCGTGGTGTATCGAGTTGCTTAACCTTGACTTCACGGAGCGGGATTAAGGATTTCGACTACCAACGCTTCGCCGGCTTTTTATTCTGTATGTGTTGACACTTGTTTGATAATTGATTAAGCGTATTTTAAACGCATTTTTTGAACTTCTTTATTTACATTTATTGTTTAAATATCTCTAGTTATATTTCATGAAGAAATTGAAAATTTTGAACACATGCATTGACACTTCTAAAAAGTAGTTGACTGTGTACATATATTCATTTATATACAACATTTTCATTAATTAGATACTTCCCTAAGTGTGATAATGCCAAAATGCAAGAAAACTGATGGTAACAGTACAACAAAACATACTTTGAAACCAACTCAAAAATCTAGGAGGCTGAAACTGCTTTGAATTGAAGAACTCAAACAGTATTGGTTCGTTTTATAAGTACAAAAACTTGGAAAGGTGGATAATTACTTTAAAACATGCAGCGAAATCTTTAGAATACCTACACGAGTTTAATTGGTACATCCAAGATCCTTCCTTCATAGCAGGTTTTTGCCCAGTGTGAAGCGAGTTATCGTACACAATACGCTCTAAATTTGTGACTCTGGGCGCATGCGAGAAATTTCACATTGACGATCAAGGAGTAAAGGAATATGATATTCACCCTGATATACTAGCTTGTGTTACGGTAATACAGTAGATACGAATGTTAATGAAAGATCGCAGGTTAGCGTTAAGTTCCCATGATGCCATATAAGATTTTTGGAGAGCTCTAATCGAAATAGGAAACAAATGTTACACAAAATGTGGCCTCATGAGAACTTGGAAATCGCAATACACGCTGCCATCATAATTCGCAACTACTTCCATTTCCGTAATATTAAAACGGAATGGTGAACCAAACGTTCTCAATACATCAAACAAAATACGAAAAATAAAATGATGAGGTCTAGCGAAATGTTTCTAACAATCACAGACACGATTTTTTCGAGACTTTTTTCCACTTTCCTGCATGCTCACCCGACATCTGCACTTCCTCATCAGCCACCAAACAATCTCGAATGTTCATTGTGGGCACTTGAGCAATTAATTTCCATCCGCCAACCTCCATCGTCATTCCGCTGAATTATCACCACAAATTAGCACAACTTTCCTGTTGCCGGAATTTCCGTCATCTCCGTTATTTCCGCCTTTCCAAAAGCCCTTTTCCGCACATTTTTTTCTATTAACACTTCCACAGAATCTACCAGCATCTCCTTACTATTTTGCGCACAGCTTATTTCGTCATATTCTTCTAAAAATATATATTCCACGAAATACTAAGATGAAAATAATTGTTTAAATCTTACGTACATATATTACGTTTTATCGTATTATTTTACGATGTATTGTCATTAATAAATTTAATATTGGTTTACATGTCCTTTTATTGCAGCCAAATATTTTCAAATTTTTAATATTCGTAAGTTTCGAAAGAAAAGCACTTGAAAGATTCAACAATAAAATAAACGTTTTTCAAATTCGTTATCTGCTAATAAAATGGATTTTCTTACATTTTTCATCTCGTTTATTTCAATCGTTTTGTATATTAGTTCTAATTTTTTGTCACATCATTTATTATGGACTTTTTTTACGCACCACTGGATTGATTAACTGATTGGTTATTTCGTGATTCCGTGAAGTGGATGTTTTATCACGGGAGGTTGCGGTTATCTTTCCTTGTTGAATGACGAGATTAGGCGCCGCCCGGCATGTCGGTCTGCGAGGTTTCCCCAACCAGATATCTCCCACCAGCGAGGCCCCGCCCCGATCGGAACCATCTTTAAGCTCCCGACTAGACATATGTGGTGGTGTAGCGCATGTAAGTGTGAGTGTATGTAAGCAAGGATTAAGGACAGGAAGGAAGGGGAAGCGCAACCTTTCCTTCCTCTTAAGGAAGAGGAAGGAAAGAATGCGAGCAGTTCATGGCCCGTTTGTTAAGGTATTGCTTTGGCATTCGCCTGTTTTTGATCGGAGAAACCACAGAAAACTACAGATCAGAGCAGCCAGCTGCTAGAATTCTCCTTCAGAGAGCGACCACAAATCCTGCCACCTTCGTGACTCGAACCCTAATATTTGATTGACAGATTGTTAGTGATTCCGGGCGCATCAACTGCCAAGGTCATTAGTCCCGTAAGTGTCGTGCATGTTTTTTCTTCCAGAGATGGATGCGATATTCTCCCAGCGAGATTTGGCCTACCGTCAACTAGCGGGGTTTTCCCTAATTAGGTGGCTCTTACCAGCGAGGCACCGCTTCCGCCGGGACAAGTTCTAAGCTAGAGTTCAAGACTAAGTTCCGGCATGTGTGGTAGTGTAGTGCATGTGAGTGTAAGTGTATGTAAGAAACTGGTGAAGATAGAAAAAGGATGAGGACGGAAAAATCGCGCGTGGTCCTCGGCCCGTTTGTTAGGGTACTGCTCCGGCATTCACCTGGGGTTGATCGGAGAAACTACGGAAAATTACCGAACAGCGCAACCAACTACTAGAATCCTCCGACTGCGAATGAATTTGACCCAACTGACGGAAATCCTGCCATCGTCGGGACCCGAACGTAGGACCTTCCGGACAAAAGCACTTCAGTGACATTAGTTGATACCCTTAGACACCTAAGCCAGCTTTTACGAATCGCGAAGCAACGTGTTTGTTGTCACCAGCACTTTATGATCCAAGCACTTTCACTCCCCTCTGTCGCGGTGTCTACGCACTGTTTTTCGTCTTCATCTCTTCCGGAGCTTCCGCCCACGCGTCACTCCCCCAGGACGAGCAACTGAAGCATGTGGATACGTGGAGGACGTGTGAAATGGTATATTAGAGAGCCGTGACTCGAAAAGTTGCAACGCAAAACTAGTATCTATGTATTTAAAACATAAGGTATTCATTCATGTCTTCGTTTAGAGTTTCTACTGAAGCGATTGTTGTATTTTCTCTTTTAAATGAATGAAATTGATCCCTAGATGTGTTATCAGATATTGTTTGTGTTGATTCACCAACATTTACGGTGTAAATTAATTAATTAAATCATTCTTTAATAGTTCGCTTATCAATAGTCAATTGTTTTCTTTCAAAATCGATATACATGAGTCCATAGATGTGAGTCCACGCTGCTTGATGTTTTGTTTTGTTTGTTGAGATTTGTTTACAATTCGTCAAGGTTTTGTTTCAGTGTAATAACTGCACATTGGTGTTGACAGTTTGCATGTATTTGCTTCTGTGGTGTATTTTGTAGAGAACATTTGCACAGTGGGTTTTGCTCGAATGTAATACTTTAGTGAAGTTGTTTACAGGTTATGTCGAATTCCGAATCGTTGTCCACGCGCCCCAAAAGACGCAAACGTACATTATCTGAACGCAGGGAAAGAGAAAGTCAGCGTAGGTGTCGTGATAATGAGGTCATTTCGTTTTCTATTGGGTCATTGTCTATGAAATGTCAGTTTTGTTCTGCTTTGCACTTTCCATGCGAGAGAAATTCTGCAAACGATTTACTCTGTGTTGCTTAAATGGGAAAATAAGTATATCTTCAAGCAATATGCCAGAAGAAATCAAACAGTTGTTTATAGGAGATGATGACACATCAAAAAACTTTAGAAATAATATCCTTCAGTATAATAGTGCTATATTTTTTTGTGCCGATATTGCATTGCCATCTGGTCATGGGCCATACGTGTTCAAAGTTTGGGAACTCATCACAGAATATCATCGTTATACTCTCAAGATCCAAACAATGCAATATATTGTGAACATTAGTCTGGGTACAGTATTTTACATTTATCTCAGATCTCACCGTTAAATTTTGACGGGTTCTCGCTAGTATTACTTAAGTTAGTAAAATTCAAGGAGAATGAGCTTGAAATATCATATTTAGACTTATATTCATAAAAAAAACACCGTCCAATGAATGTGAATGTAACCTTTTTTTGCTTATATAGAAAAACGTTAAAGGCGCCTGCAAAGCGAGCCAAGTTCAGTCGCATATCGATTTTTATGTAAACTGCATTGCAATTCTTACGTTGACTGCACTCACGAACGTTTTGTGGTAATTGCGGTTTTCGAAATCCGGAACCTCACCGTTGACTTGGAAATGCGCAAGAAAAGTGTGTCAAATTGGCCTTATTACAGGGGCGATGTTTTGATTGATTGATTGATTGATTTTCGTGTTTCCGGGCGCGTAAACTGCTTTGGTCATTAGTCCCGTTAGTGTAATGCATGTTTTTTTTCTCGGGAGATGGCAGTGATCTTCCCCCCGTTGGATGCCGAGATCCGGCGCCGACCTACCGTCGGCTAGTGGGGTTTCCCCCTAACCAGGACTCTCCCACCAGCGAGGCACCGCCCCAGCCGGGACAAGCTCTAAGCTCCCGACCGGTCTCCCGGGATATGTGGTAGTGTAGTGCATGTTGGTGTAAGTGTGTGTGTAAGGGGAGAGGATAGGACAAGGAAGGGGAAAGACAGATCGCGCGCGGTCCGTGGCCCGTTTGGTAGGGTACTGCTCCAGCATTCGCCTGGTGTTGATCGGAGAAACCACGGAAAACTACAGATCAGAGCAGCCGGCCGCTATAATTCTCGTCCAGACAGCGACTGAATTCGACCTAGCTGAAAAGCTAGTGTCGAAAATCCTGCCGCCGTCAGGACCCGAGGTTAGGACCTCCCGGTCAGAGGCGCTGCAATGACATCAGCTGATGCACTGAGCTACCGCTCCCGGTGCGATATTTTGACAAACAACTAATTTAACCCAACTACCTGAAGAGACACATTTTTGAATCGTAGCCCACGCGCCCCCACTCCCGCTCGCATTTCCCCTCCAACGCGCGCCACGTTCGCCCGCGCGTCCCAGGCGCCAGGAATGCCTGTTGTTATTGCAAACACCCGCGGCGGGCTTGAGTCAGGAGGGAGTCGCCCCTCCCGCGGCCCGCCCGCATTCCTCCGTGCGTTGCGCCGCCGCCCCTCGCCGCCCCTCGCCGCCCTCGGCTTTTAATTAAGGCTTTCCTCCCCCCGTCGACGCCGCTTCCCCTCCGCATGTTTCTCGCCGGCCGCCCCCCCGCGCCCAGCCGCTGCCGCCGCCCGCCGGTGCATTCCTCCGATATTGCCACGCGGCAGCAGATGGCGCCGCGCGTGTGGGGGGCGGGAGCGGCGCGGAGGGGGGGGGCTGCTGACAGTGCGCAGGGAGCGCAATATCACAATGACAGTTCAACATCGTTTTGAGCAAATTTTAGAGGAGAGCAGTGTGAATGTTGATGATAGATGAAGAAACCTACAAATACAATAACTTGCAATGATTATTGTGTTAATTACTATTAAATGCGTTCCTGTACTAAATATATAATTATATTCAAAGTAGTATTGTATTGGAGTGTGGTGACGTGTTGTGCAGTGTAGTGCAGTATAGAAGTAGAAAGAGAAGTGAATCTCAAAAGTTGTGAAGTGAAGTGAAGTGAAGTGAAAGTGAAATGAAGTGTAATTAAAAAGTCGTGTAGTTTTGTATTTAATAGTTTAAAATAACTGTGCAGGTCAACCATAAAACCATATTATTATGTCTTTAAATAATTTAAAGTTACATTGTTAAGTAATTTAAAGTTAATATTTGTAATATGTAAATTGTAGTGTTCTGCCACCAGGTTGTATAAACCTACCTGCGGAATAATAAATATCTATCTATCAAACTTAAATATTTTAACTAAACTCAACTAAAATAACCAAAATATTTCCAAAATACTTTCAACTAAAATATCTTTTATTTGTAACGTTTGATCATACGAGTAGGCAAATATGTTGGCATATTTGTAATGATATGTGAAGAAACTGTGCACTCACAGATCTTCGTTCAACGGAACTCTGCCAACTTTTCTCATGGCGTGATTTGATCTCTAGTGTTTCTCGCAGATTGGTTCTCTCACCTAGCCAGAGTGACGAAGTAAACACAACAAAAATTACTTAGGACAACCCTTACACTTAAAAGGTTCGATACCAAAATATAATTTCTAGGCTATACATTGAACCATTCGAATGTAGAAATAAAAAAACTTAAAAAGTTTTGTGAACACTAGCGTGTACCCAAAGTATATTAGAACATATTAAGTTTCATTAATTCGGCATCTGGACCTCTCCAAAAGTTGGAAAATGTGTTGTATGAACACAAGAATATATGCAATGCCTTCGACAACAAATATGCCAACTGAACATCGACCTTGATAAGAATTCTCTGTGAATGTGTGTAATAGTAGCCACCAACCCACACTAGCTAAATTACTAGATAAAATTATCCTTAAAAGATTAAAACATTACACTAATAACACTAAGGCTATTCCCCTCCATCAATTTGGATTCACCAATTCCATCTCAACCTCGCATCAAATACTAAGGATCAATGAATACATCCAGGAAGCCTTCCAGAGAAAGCACCACACAATAGTCACATGTCTAGATCTAACCCAGGCCTTCGACAGAGTCTGGCACATTGGTCTCATTCACAAATTAAAATCTATAGGCACCCCGGTATATCTACTCAACACAATAACTAGTTTTCTATCAGACAGAACCTTTGCGGTTACAATAGACAATCACACATCAAACCCCAGAAATATACAAGCAGGCCTCCCCCAAGGTTCTCCGTTATCTCCCATCCTTTTTAATATCTACGTAGCTGACATCCCAGTAGCACCCAACACAAACATCGGGCAATTCGCAGATGACACCATCATATACGGGTCCAGTTATTCATGCAATATCATAAGAAATAAGATTCAAAGACATCTTGACAAAATAGATGAATGGGCTTCAAAATGGAAACTCAAACTCAATGCCGAAAAATCTAACGCAAAATTTTTCACACTCAGACAAATGTTCACCCCTCCCCCTGCAAATTAATAACTCACCAATTCCCTAGACTCCACGTAATCAAAACATCAAATATCTAGGATTAAATCTGGATACTAAGCTCCACTGGAAACACCATATAAATGCAAAAACACACCAAGCAAGAGTAAAGATCCTTCAACTAAAACCACTCCTTAATCACAAAAGCAAACTCTCGCTAAACAACGCAATAGCCCTGTACAAAAATTATATACGACCTATTATGACCTATGCGTGTCCCATCTGGTTAAATGCCTCAAGAACTAATTTAAGCAAAATTCAAATAGTTCAAAATAAATACCTCAGAGCAATTACTCAAGCCCCATGGTTCGTTTCAAATCTTCAGTTGCACAAAGAAATAAATATTCCGTACATCATCCCTTTCATTACCAAGATCTCCAGAAAATTCTACTCACACATCAACCATAACGACCACCTATCCCATTTCAACCTCGCTCAAATCCCAGATTCCCGTACTAGAATTAAAAATAGGTTCCCCATTCAAGCTTTCTTGAACATGCAGTCAGAGTTTGATAATAAGTAAGGCGCTTCATCAGCTCCCTTATCCTAAGTAGTTAGTTTTAGAATTAAGTTAATTTTTAAGGTTAATTTAAGCCACCAAAATACATATGTAAAAGTACTATAGTACTGATCTATGTAAATTCAAGACCAATAAAAAGAAAATGAAATGAAAATGAATAGTAGCCACCAGCTACACAGAAGGAATGAAGTTCGAAATTGTTAAAGAGTTCGTGAATAGGATGCAATGGAATCGTAGTTTATATTGAAGAAATGACCCTAGTTGATACGAAAATAAAAATATAGGTACATCATTTTTCCATCTGATAAAATGTTAATGTAGTGACAATTACATGTTGGAAGAGGCATCACACACACTATTCATCCATATTTTTTCCAAAAAAAACAACAGAATAAATATATTACATATCTATAATTTTTATGAGCTTGCGGGCTATCGTGAAAAAAACATACAGAAAATATGTTTCCCTAGGGCTTCTATAAAGCCTCCTTTTCCATCATAAATTCTCCGGAAGATAAAAGTAATCACATTCTCGTGCCCGAAATATCACTTTGAAAGAGCCCCGCCTTCCGTTTGACAGTGTTATTCAGTAGCTGCGCATCTAGTCAGAGTTAAATCCTCCCATTTTCAAACAATTTTTCGCGCGTTCCCCCCTCCCAGGGGGCGGCTTATCGTCTCACGTCCCGGGAGACCGCGACCACAGGGGGGCGCGCCGGAGGGGAGTCCCTGCGAGGGGACGGAGCGCTCCGAAGGACCTCTGCGCCGAGGTTTGGTTGGTGAGATTTGGGGATGTACCCACTTGCGGCTGAAGCACGGACAAGCTTTCGTTCTCATCGTAACCAATTTTTTATTATTAACTCTTCATGATGATGCTAAAACAATATAATCAAATCATTGTCTATTTTTAAAATATTGTTTTATTATCACCTGAACCACCATTTCCTTTACAAAATACATAGAATATTCAATACATTTATTACTTCTTCGGATGTTTGATCACATTTAACCTCACAATCGTCTCTTCGTGTTAACGGATCAAATACTGCAATTTTGAACTGAATATGTTTAACGGCTTGTATAAAAAACTGAGAAGGATATTTGAGTAAATTTTTCTTTTAATCATTAAATTTTTATATTTTTAATAATTTTATTAATTTAAAAGTCGTCTATCCCCAAGATACATATAACATTATTTACTTCTCCCCTATTTCTTTGTCATTTTCAGCACATACACTACGTAAATTAACATTTTGTGGATTTTATAAAATTTAATGTTGCTTCTTAATATGGTTTTGGAACATACGGGCGAGTTTCACTGGTTATTTTCTAGGGGACGAATTAATGGGTGGGAATCTATGCGCAGGCGGGTAGCAGATGGTTAATCGGCCGTTCAAGTTTATAGGCTACACATGGCACACTACTCTGCGTTCATGGTTAGTAGGTTTTGCGCGCTGGTGGTCCTTTTTATACATTTCCTTAACTTGCTCTGTAATGGATGCGTACTTGGTTCTTATCGCTGATTGTACCGACTAATTCGCAATTTCCAGTTCAGAAGTCGCAGTTTATGATAGTTGTCAAATCTGAGAAGAAACCACAAATACGATAAAAACCACAAATACCACAAATACGATAAAATAAAAACCACGAATACGATAAAAACGACTTAAAATATAACAGAAACATGCAACTTTTTATATTGTATGCAACATTCTTTCATACGTTAATTGAATCAATATGCTGACAACCAACACAAAAATATTGTTGAACATCTTTTGTGAGACATCTAACTTTTATTTAGAAAAACAGATCCTGAGCTATGACATAACTTTATCTTCTATCCTCTCCTACATTATTTCGTTAGTATAGTTGAGTTTTGCGGCACTCACACGCTACCATTCATTATAAATGAGATATCTAAAGGCAGGGTATTTCACAGAGGCGGGACGAATTGCACCTTAGCTTAAATGCAACCCGCAAGAGTCGGGCAGCGTTGTTGAAATCTACATAGTTATGTAACTACAAATCGAAGAGTTCTAGGGACTTAAACCTGGAATCTTAAGGCCAAATGCCTCAAAGACACGTTCCTCACACCATAATCTACAGGACGAAATATTTTTGGACATTTTATTGCATTTTTGCTTGTTCGACGCTTCTTGATTCAACCCCAGCTGTTCAGAGACGTGCAGAATATGCAACCGTACGTAAAAGTCAACTAATTACCTGATATTCTAAGCGATGGAATTTAACGAGAGTACCTCTTTGTTCAGTAATAAAGTTAAAGAAAAATTGTTTGAATTGACAAGGCTGTATTGTATTGTTACGTTAAATTCAGTGAATACAATTACAAGGAGACATATAGAACAAGGGGCGGAGGATAAGACGGCGTTGAAGAAAAAGATATATTGTGGCCTTAAAATGAAGATTGAAGGGTAGGGAAGAGGGGGGTTTCACATGCGAGTGCTCTGTCACGGTTATGGTAGTCTACATATATTGCTTCAGTTCTCTTTTCTATGAGTTCGGATGTTAAGAAGCAGTGCTTGAACAAAATAATAGTTGTATTATGTGTGTTTATATATTTTGAATAATCTCCCCAGGAAGTTCAACCCAAGTTTCTTGCACATTTTGCGAACCAACGCCACTTCCCCATGGGGCTGGCGGGCGCGCACCGTGGACCGGGCTGCTGGAGAGGAAACGGGGTGCAGAGGCTTCCGCAGGCGTCCGCCGCCAGAGGCCATCTGTCGCCCGCCCCCGGCGCCGCCCCCGGCCCCGCCCTCTGCCTCCGCAGCCTTTGTGCGCCCGCACAATGCCACGCCCACAATGCCCTTCGGCGCCCTTCCGCCTCTCGCTTCCTCTGCCTTCGGCACCAAGCCTTGTCCGGTCACGCACCACTTCGCTCTTCCGTCTCAACTCTCGGAGCGCATCCATAGACTAAAGAGACTAAGAGCGCAACTATAGACTAATTCTTCACTCTATGGCGCAACTTACGAACGGCGGTTTCCCTTCTGAAATTTCTTAAACAAAAGAAATTAAAACCTAACAAAGGTTGCCGTCAAGTTATTGTCGTGACTAGTGTCATAAAACTATCTTTGGCGAACGAATGTTTCCGTCCAAGGCGACGATAACAGGCGACTTTACAATTTTCCAAATGTGTGTGCCGAAAAGTTTGACCGGGAGCAGTGGCTCAGTGCATCAACTGATGTCACTGCAGCGCCTCTGACCGGGAGGTCCTAGGTTCTCACTCCCCACGGCTGCAGGATTTTCGACACTAGCTTTTCAGCTAGGTCGAATTCAGTCGCTGTCTGGAGGAGAATTCTAGAGGCCGGCTGCTCTGATCGGTAGTTTTCCGGGGTTTCTCCGATCAACACCAGGCGAATGCCGGAGCAGTACCCTACCAAACCGGCCACGGACCATCTTTCCTCCCTCTTCTTTGTCCTGTCCTATCCTCTCCCCTTACACGCGCTTACACTAACATACACTACACTATCACATATTCCGGGAGACCGGTCGGGAGCTTAGAGCTTGTCCCGGCTGGGGCGGTGCCCCACTGGCGGTAGAGTGCAGTTTACGGGGAAATCCCGCTAGCCGGCGGTAGGTCGGCGCCGGATCTCGCCATCCAGCGGGAGAAGATCTCCGCCATCTCCCGATGAAAAAACATGCACCACACCTACGGGACTAATGACCTAAGCTGCTGACGCGCTCGGAATCACCAACAACCAACCAACCATCGAACCCGCGACGCTTCCGACCGAGGCGCTGAGTCGGAACACGCTCCAGCCACCTCGACTATGCAGGTAGGCCATTACAAACGAACATTAATCTTCTGAGTTCATTGCCAGTGCTACCGTAGAAAACAAATATTGTTAGCATTTTCTGAATAAAATTTGTGTGTGGATACGTTGTGCCGATCGTGGACGAGCATTCACTGTTCATAGAAATATCTTCATTTTCATACATGTTATAAATCATACAAAATTTAAAGATTATGTAAATAGATATTAATAGAAGATATTTATAGCAATAGATGTTAGGACATAAACAATTGAAGTAGCATTTCAATTAATTAAAGAGACATATATCAAAAAATATTGTCATGGAATTCAAAAATCAAACTTTATAACAGTTATGAAACCAGATGCGCTATATGCAGCTGGAACACTTGCCAAAAATAACATAGAATTACTAGCTTATTTAGAAAAGAAAGAAAGAAAAATACTATGGAAAATACTAGGCTTTATATTAAAAAATAATGAAATTAAGTTCATTCCTTATAAAGATTTATACAAAAAAAAATTGAAAAAATTACAGATACAATGAGAAAGAAGAGAATTAGTTTCTATGGTCATATCTTTAGAATGAATAGTAACAGAGTAACTAAACAAATATTTGAGTTCTTTTTAATAGGAAAACTAAGAGCAATTGGTTTAAATTAATCCAAGAAGACTTGAATGAATTAAAATTTCTGATAAATTAATTGAACATAAAAAACAATTCAGAAAAATAACTCAAGATGAGCAACTCATATTCCCAGAAAAAACGAAATCCAAAAGTGGGACAAAAGTGTCAGAAGAGAGAATAAAAGGCAGCATCTGAAAGAATGAAGCGATATGAGAAGAAACGTAAAAGAAGCACATAAGAAGTAATTGATCTAACGTACTTTAGAGTGAGTGATCCGAAAGGAGATATTAATACGAAGGATCAAATGGGATTGAAAACGTTTCTTTCCTAGCCACGTCTTATTTTCTTCCATCCCTCCGCTTACCAAATTTGTTGATAACGAGGTATCTACAGAACTTTCGGAAGCTCCCATAACAGAAAAAATTCCGATGATTCTATGTTGAATTTGATGAAAAAAGGAAGATCGAGATTTTTTTAAATGTCTTTATAAATATTGAATTTAAATACTTCTGGCCGGGAAATTAAACCCGGCTGCCGCTCAGGAACCGACATTTGCCACGAATCTGGGAGTTGAGTAGTTTGTTAACGTTTTCGGTGAAACTGTCGAGGAAGGAAAAAGATTATTCAATCAATGTACTTCATTTTTCTAAAATATCTTCAGTGTGAAGTAATGCTATGCTTTAGGTAGTTGTATATAATAAATGAAAGTTCCCTGCAGAGTATTCTTATCACAACACAAAACGAAATTTTGAAGCTAATTCGTCCATTAAAATATTGTGTTTATTGATTGCTTCTGGGCGCGCATTTCCAGTTGATGCTTCCGTGAGTTTCATTTTGTGCAGCTCCAGGTTAACGATAGCCTGCATTAGATGACCCGATAAATGATTGTACACGAATTCAATGAAGATTTTTTCTATTCAGATGTAATTGACAGTATTTGCTCCATATTAGGGTTACCTTGTCTTCAAAATTATTTGAAGGAACACTGGGTATTCATACAGCTTTCGTAAAACAAAGTAGCAAATTATTTTTATTTATCTTATGGGTTAATAATATGCACTTTCTTCCTCCGCAAGGTATACATTTCCAAATAGTTATTTTCTCAGAACATGCTACACGATGCTCTGAGGAACATCGATGTCGCAACAAATAGCCTCCAGTACTACTTTCCTTTGGTTGAAAATGTATTAAGTTTGGTGGAGAGAGTTTTTTAAGGGACGAATTAAATATTCGCGGTAAAAAAGTTACAAAATAACTGTTATATTTGACGTAAGTAAGCGTAACAAATAATATGAGTAGCCTGTGCTATGTTGTGGCCCGACTAATTCCTTCTTTGATTCCTCACTTTCCCACTTCCATCTATTTGCCACTTGCACCTTTTCAGTGAGTTTTTCTGGATTACATGTTTTCCAGAGACACACACAGCACGTGTTGAGGGAGACGTACCGAGCAGCGTCCAACCTCATTCCTCGACTGGTTGGTTGGTGATTCCGGGTGCGTCAAAAGCTTAGGTCATTAGTCCCATAAGTGTAATGCATGTTTTTTCCTCGGAAGATGGCGGTGATCTTCCCCCGCTGGATGGCGAGATCCGGCGCCGACCTACCGTCCGCATGCGGGGTTTCCCCGTAACCGCGTAAGTCGCCGTAAGTCGCGCTCGTGGCACATAGCGAAGTCGCTACCCTTTCACCACTGAGGTCCGGGTTCGATTCCCGTCGAATCTCATGTGAAATTTGTTTCAACGAAACGAATTTGGCTGCTTCACAAAGGCTAGACGCAGCTCAGATGCCGCTCAGACAGCGGCCCTGTGAAGTGTCCTAAACCCTACCCCTATCCTTATTCCTTCCCAATTCTGGCCGCTGGGTAGTAACGCAGGAGCGCGTAGTAGGAGGCGCGTACGCGGAGATGCTACATGGCGGTCCTCTTGACAACTGACTGCGACGTGACATAACTTAAAGGTAATGGAGGATTACTCCCGCGCAAGTTCATGGAGGATTACTCTCCAGCGCAAAGCTCTCAACGCCCCTTATGGGGCATGTAGACGCGTTGTGTAAATTTGTAAGACGCAACAAATTAAAAAAAAAAAAAACAGGACTCTCCCACCAGCGGGGCACCGCCCCAGCCGGGACACATATAACTGCACATGTATTCAGCAACGGGCTTCCCTGATTGGCTAGTGGGCGCGGAGAAACCGCGCGAAATTTGTATATTCTCCTTCCCCCTACAATCCATGCAGAGTCACAGCGCGCGTCCGTGCTCGGGGACTCGGATACTGTGTTCGTGAACTAAGAGATCAACTCTGCCTTTTCCTCTGACATCAGCTGTTGTATTAGTCATTTCCGTTATGGGAACTAACAATCCAACGTGTAGTACTCAGTAAGTACTTAAACTTATATTTTGGTATTATATGAATAAATGTGAACTAGGAAACTAAATTATATTTCTTTCCAAGCGAATTACGGTTATAAAGTTGTAAAGAATAATGAAGGTGAGAAACTGTCGTATGAAGTGCAATAACTTCAATTGAAGACATTAACAATTGGGTAGAAGAATACGCGAAGATCACCCACGCGAAATGGAATGTTAGATCACGAAAACGTATTGTTTGTTCGTAAGTTGACAGAAATACACCTTATTTTCTTATTTTATTATAGCAAATATTGTCAATTATGTCATCATAGTACATACAGAAAAGTAGTAGGAGAGAAAAATAGAACTTTCTAAAAATGCTGGCTGTTCAGCTACGTTGCCTGTGAAAATAAAACTTAACACTGCATACACAAGAAAAAAAGATGCCTTTATTAATGTTCGATGGGTTTTCGATTTGTTTACATTGTTTTAAAATTTGTTTACAGACGTCTTGGTACAGCTTCAAAAACTTTGTCACATACAGTATTTGCGAAGGCGTGAACATTAATTTCCAGTTATAATAGTTGTTCTAAAACTGATATCCTCGATTCTCCAAAGAACCAGTTCAATTCATTAAAAATCGGGGCCACTTGATATTGTTGTCATTGTGTGCCTCGTCCCGTAGAGGAATTTAATTTAGTCTTTCTGAAACTTGGTTAGGTAGTTTAGGCACACAGCATTCTCGGAATCAAACAGAATGTGCGTACAAATGTAGGCCCACTGTATTCGTAGAAATTTCTCCCACGTAATGACGCGCAATCAGGCGTTTAGGATTGCAAACATCCGGCGTATCAATTAACTCTTGGAGCTAATCAAAGAATGAAACAGTGAGTTCGGCGGTCTATTTATATATACCCAAACACCATTTGTGCTTTTTTTAGTCCATTGTAAGAAAATTGAGTTTACGAAAATGTATATTTCTACTGCCTAGCAAACTAAACCCCTTAAGAAGGATATATAGACGTATACAAAAACACATCAAAAAACAATTCAGTTCAATGTATAGTTGCATTTCTATGTATATGTGCAGATTTTAAAGATTTCAGGCGCTAAAACCATTATAAAAAATATTTTCAGAAATGTGTTGAAATTCATTTAGATGCAATAGAAATTTTTTAAAAATGAGTTCTTGAAAAATATTATTGACAAATTTGAAAACCCTTGATATTACAACCTATTTACCCTCCTGATATAAATTAAATTACCTTCAATAAGATTACAATATACTATAATAATATAAAAATGTATATAAAATGTAAATTCAGTAGACATTTGAATAGAGTTTTCAATATGCAATCTAAGTTAATTTTATTTTAATTTTGCTCAAAATTGGAAATAATACTGAGAAAACATGGTTTCCATCAGCCTCCTTTGTTTAGAATTCAGCCTCCTTTTTTATGACACATTTTCCTTCCTCTAAATCTAAACATTTTTTTAAAGGCCCATAACAAATATTGGGACATGAAAAGAATAAAATTGTTGATTCACCTATGTGTCAATGAACAATTATATATGTATTAATAGGAATAAAATTAACTTAAACTGAATAACAAAATATGAACAGAAAACGAAATAAAACATAGAAGTATAAATAGTAATAAAATAAAAAGTGTATATGCAGTTTCCCAAAATGACAAATCTGCGCTTAAAACGAACCTTCAACATTTCCGTAGAAAGAACATAGGAATTAAGCGCAGTTTCCGATCCGCACTCACTAGCCAAGCAGGGAACTTGTATGTGCAGTTGCAGTGAATGTGCAGTTTTCTTATATGCAGCTGGGACAAGCTCTAAGCTCCTGACCGGTCTCCCAGAATGTGGTAGTGTAGTGCATGTTAGTGTGTTTGTGTAAGGGGAGAGGATAGGACAAGGAAGAGAAAGGAAAGATCGTGCGCGATCCGTGGCCTGTTTGTTATTGGTACCGCTCTGGTATACGCCTGGTGTTGATCGGAGAAACTATGGATCAACGGATTGGATAATACCGATCAGACCAGCCAGCCGCTAGAATTCTCTCCAAATAGCGACTGAATTCAACCTATCTGAAAAGCTAGTGCCGAAAATCCTGCCGTCGCCAGGACTGGAACCTAGGACCTTCCGGTCAGAGGCGCTGCAATAACATCGATTGCACTGAGCTATCGCTCCCGGCCACTCCTCGAGCTGTGAGCTCAGAGGTACGCGAGCTGCTTCTCGAGAACAGAGATAAGCAGGAGATAGGCTATTGTGCCGCAAAGATAATAGAGACGAAAAGCATACACAGGCCGAGAAGGAAGTATTTGCGAGCAAAATACGCATCGTAAACAAAGATTTTGTTTGTGTGAGAGTGCATTTCTGTGAAGAAGAAATAAATTACTAAATTTACTTTGGAGCCCATTTTATTGTGTTTATGTTTGTATATTCAGGTGTATTTACGTACTCTTCGCCCAAAAATAGTTGCAGCGCAGTTTGTGTGTTTAATAGCAAATTGACCCATATGTTTTATCATGAGAATTGTTCCATTTTTACAGGAATTTTACGACTTCCAGAAATTGCTTCGATAACGTCTAATTTTTGCTCTTTATGAATGTAAAGAATTGACTTCATTAATTAAAGATACAATTCATTTTAAATGACATCTTCGCTACTTGATTCAATGACCTACATATCAATAAACAAAGATTAAATTTATCACGCACACTAATTGATATTTTTATTTGTCCGTAGCCCTTTTCATATTCATGTACCGCGTGTAATAAAACGACAAACTTCAGTGTTCAGAGTGAATACAAGGATCAGTTTCAAAATTTGACCCAGGAATTACTACAAAAAATAAAAAATAAATGCTGAAACTTGTAATGGAGTGACTGTCTTTACCAAGAAACAGTTTACGTCGCATTTTAGTACACTTATACGATAAGGTGGATCAAATATTAGTTTCATGCTGTAATAATATAAAACGTAGAATAAATGCTGCAAGATACAAATTGCTTAAAAGCAAGTTTCCTGATAATTGTATTCTGACTAATGAAGACCATTACGCAATGTCAACTCATTTCTTAGGTTTATTTGGATTTGTTTCGACATGATATGGTAAAAATTTTGAACAAAAAATATGAAATAATCCGGCCACTAACTACGCAACAATCAAATGCTGAAAGGACACAAACCGAACACGGGGTTCAAACCGGGAACGGAACCTTCGCGCTGACCCAAGTTCTTGCGCAGCCGGGCAAAAAATTGAAAGACTGGGACGAAAAAGATTATGAAAGACAAAACCCAAGTTTTTGTGATATATCATTTGGACTTTTTCCATCTGTTGCTTTTGCAGTGTGATACACAAATATCCTAGCTTAGTTTACCGCACATATGTGGACCCCACAGGTCGCCATTTTTATGTACGTGGTAAAATCTTCTCTTGCTGATAAAGTGTGAATCATTTCACGTGAAGAGTGTTTGTCATGTTTGCAATAAATCATGCCTTTACCGTTTCGACCTCAGCGGCATAGATTTCCTTAGAATTCCTTAGAATCTGTTTTAGTATTTTTTAAATTTCGTAGCTGTCAGTATGTTCCCGGGATTTCGTGTACATTTCCAAGTCTCACGGAAAGTCTCTCTCTTCAAAGGCTCAGACCGCTATTGTAAACTCGAGACGTCATTAGCATCATTTGTACAAGGAATTGCGTGATTAGTGACCAGTTGGCATTGTTAAGGTTCTGACGATCTAGTTGTTGAATATGTTTGCAGGGACGCCTTCGATACATAACTCTCATAATGATCATCCCATTTCCGTTAATTCACAAATTTTCCATCTTTGTCGGTTTTATATTTTCTTCAGCAATACTTAGAAATATTCTCAACGCTTGGACTCACATTAAGCACAATCTTCCGGAGATTACAGAAGATAAATCTTCAAGAGACTGCTCTGCAGTAACGAAGGGATTCTCAGCAAAAGCAAATTTGTTCATCTTATTGAGAAAAAAAAGTGGTGTGTTATCTTCGCATGAAATGTCTCAGCTGTATATAAAAGCGGGCAGCCCTTGATGTAGTGGTCGTAACATGCACTTTCGACCTCTGGATATCGAAGTTGAAATTCGGTCAGCCTCCATACTGCTTGATGTGTATATTTCGCGAATGTTCATTCCCGCCTGATATATGGCATAATACGTCGTATAGCTCCCAGACGTTTAGATTACAAAAGAGAATTCTACAAATAATAAGCCAAGCCCATTAACGTAATCGTGTAAACCTCTCTTCATTAAGCTAGCAATTCTACCATTTCACCTTGCCTCTTGATTTACGAATCTGCGGTTTTTGTCAAAAATGATTTACTTAATCGTGTAAACATATTTTCAGCTAATAACAAAGTCTATAACTATAACTCTCGACGTAATAATCATATTTTTCAGGTGTCAGTATCAACAGCCCACCACAGTAAGTTTACGTACAATGCATGTACATTTTTTTACACCTTGTCGGATGACATTAGGCAATTAAAATCGACTTAAAAGATTAAGTCTCAAGTTAAAGTTCAAGATACTTAACTTTAAAAACACAGATCAACACGCCCGCCAATTGCACAGATGAACAAGGTAATATGAAACTGAAAACGAGAGTCAATAGTTTCCAAACTATGACTGTTTATGTGAAACCATGGAACATCTGAAATTTCAGCCTGCCTGTGCTTATGAACATTCAAAACGCAATAAAATAATCAACATACAAAAAATTTTCAATGAAACTTATACCAAAATATTCAGAAAAATCTAGAGACTTTTTTTAAGATTAGAATACAAAATTGAACATTTTCTTAATTTTTCGGGTGGAATCTCACCTTAAATGAACTTTGTACTGTAACTTTGTACAACTAGACGAAATGGCCTTGCATTTGAAATTCACCAGCACATTTAGTCGCTTGGGAACTAGCCGCTAGGAAAGTTCCCGAGCGACTAAATGTGCTGGTGAATTTCAATTGCATGGCCATTTCGGCTAGGTGTCCAACACTAATTTTATTTACCTGGAATTATTCAGTTATGTTGTAATATATTTTAGGTTAGTATCAATTTTTCACTTAAAATTAATGGTTTGCGAGCAAATTCTGAACTGTAGTACAACAAGACTGTTACCAACTGTATCTCAAGAGCATTTCTGTGTGTTATCATCTTATACACCTGAACCCTTCATATTTTAATCTGTCTAAAATTCTTTAGCCCTGTTGTCTTCTAGTTAGTTAATACCTGATTTTACCTGGCGAGACTCGGGCCATTAGGTCCGCTCTTCCGTCTGACTACCCAAATTTCCCTACCCTCCTTTCACCACTTAGCGGAGAAAGGAGGTATTATCTTGGGAGACGAAACAGGCGGATCTCAATTTTGCTCAGAGCTTGCTTAGGCTTGAGGATCTTTTACATGCAGTAAATCTACTACATGGGACAGCCGGCTTTACTTCTCCGAAGGAAGTCGTACGAAGGATTTTTTTCGCCCTTAAGAATCCACGGCTTCGATCGGGTTCGAACCCGCTAACTCTAGTACAACAGTCCGGTTCGCTGACCGTTATACCACGGAATCCGCAAACCATCTTCTATTATCTACATGTCATGAGCAACCCAACCTGCGCACAATAAGGAGCGCTCCAGTGTGCGCGGGTTGGCAAGTGGTCGTGGCCTCGTCCTCGCTTCCTGGCACGCGCCACGGCCGGCCGGCGCGGCGCGCCTAAGACGTACTAAGCGGATTCAGCAGGCGCGAATCGATGGATCGTCGCGGCCGCCTGCTGTGCCTGCCGCGCCGTGGCTTCGCGCCCTAAAGACGACCTCCTTAGAACGCATTACTTGTTCACTTAAAGCAGTGGTGTCAAGGTTGCCCACTGGAGACGGACGACCGTGAAATGCCACGAGCTTATCAGCGCGAGTAGTGTCGTGAACGGAAGCGATTAGCGCGCTCTCCATTTCGCACAGCAACGGTGGTCTTGCAATCTGCGGTTAGTATTCGTCAAGCGATATCAATTTCCGCGTAAATTCTGCGTAAGAGAGGAATAAGTGGACAAAAAGTGAAATTATTTGTGAACCTAAAGACATTTTTTTTAAAAATTCCTCTTATCGTAGAGGTTCTACACCCACTTTCACTACTGCTCTCTCGTGGCAAAGTGGTCAACTGCCTGGAGGAGTGATTTCATTGCCATGGAGCCTCACTGGTGGAAACTAACTTGACATCTGTTCACCGACGGCCGAATGAAGGAGCTTTACGTTAGAACTTCGAATTGTAGGTCCTTGTACACCATACGTGCCTGCATGTATGGAATAGAATGCAATTTCGATTCAGTTGGAAGAAATAAAAGACGTCATCTTCGTCAACAAATTATTTTTATTCATATAGCCGGCTTTCGACGGCTTTTCAGTCAACAAGGTGCAGAAAAATATAACAAAATTACAAATAAAATGCAAAATGAGATAAAAAATAATCTATCTTATTTTGTATTTTATTTGTAATTTTGTTATATTTTTCTGCACCTTGTTGACTGAAAAGCCGTCGAAAGCCGGCTATATGAATAAAAATAATATGTTGACGATGACCTCTTTTATTTTTTCTCATACGAACGTCAACAACACGAATTCAGATTTCCCACAATTTGATTCAGTTGCAAATTGATTCTAAGTAACACATTTTTTTAATCAAGATGCATTTTAGTGAACTAATAGCAAATCTTGCAGTAAAATCTGTGTTAGTATTAACGTCCACCTCACTTAGCTCACTCGCTTAGCAATGGGAGGAGGTGTCAACCCCTAGCTTGTTTTTTATCAATCTTTGTTTAGGAAAGGAGTTATTGTTTCATCTTGCAGGGCCTTTATTATTAGAACTTTTAATAATGCTTAGTGATAGTTTCGTCTTTCCACGCTAATTGATTGTTTACAAAAAAAATTCCAAACAGTCGCCTTGAGTAATCGCTTCTTGGGGCTCTCTTAACACGTCTTTGGTAGCCACGTAAACGCCTGCGCTCAGGATAAAATCGTTAAAAAAAGGTATAGGAAAATTGCTCATAACGGAATTAAAAAATTCATTGGGTTACTTAATTTCATAGGAGAATAACTCTTTATGATAGGCAATCTCTTAGTAATATAACATTACATTGAAAATTGTATAAATGTAAACATTTCATCAGTCACAAACCAAGTGTTTTCCCGGCTGTGTTATAAACTATCTTAACGACTGTCATTCCAGCGAAAATATATTATTTCCGACATGGGGTTTTGCATTAAACAATTAAATTTTGATTTGAGTTATTTATCTTGTACACCGACAAATTTTAATTTTGGCTTCTCAGTTTACATTTACGACGATTTCATGTGTATACGACTATCTTCGTATCACAGAGAATAATTTCTGTCATTTCATTGATTAATAACGTTACTGTTGCATTATTTTCCAAAAATACTCTTGAGATTCCGACTCTTCCTAATCTTCATTGCAAAGGTGACAGAAAATATTTTAGGTAAGAGTGCTTGGCTGCTTGGCAAACACTACACTTATTTTCACATAATTACGTTTTTTCTGTTGTTTGAACAATATAACCCAATATCGTTCTTTATTGTTACTGAGAGTAATACGAAAACATAATAAAGCACTAAGATTTTTTCTAGTTTATAATGTAATGTAAAAATCTCTTGATATATATATTGTAAACTTCAGAGGTTGTAGTTAATTTTCCTTTTAATTTTGCATGCATATGTAAAATATTTCAATGTAAATTGATGACCTCATAGTTTCGTTATACTTCGGACCCCCATTAAGAGTCGCATACAAATGTCATTGAGGTACTTAGAGAACATCAATAGAGAGGGTCAACACTTGACACCAAAATAAATTGCAATACATTGTAGGCAAATATAATAGATATAATTACCAGTTAAACATTTATTTAACAATAAAATACATTTCTTTACTGCATACTTTTTACTTTTCTGAATTTGCAATCTTTCCGCATGATCACAGATAGGCGATATCCAATTTTTGAAGAACTAGCTAGTTCAACATTCCCTATCTTGCTCCGATTGCACAACTGTTCTTTACATCGACCGATACTGTCCACCGCCTACTGTAAGACGTTACTTCTCCCCATTGCACGTCATAAACAGTTTTTAACTGTTTATGACGTAAAATAAACGAGTAAATAAATAAATAAATAAATAAATAAATAAATAAATAAATAAATAAATAAATAAATAAATAAATAAATAAATAAATAAACAAATAAATAAATAAATAAATAAATAAATAAATAAATAAATAAATAAATAAATAAATAAAAAAAGAAAGAAAGAATGGATGAAAGAATGAAAGAATAAAAGAATGAAAGAATGAAAGAAAGAATGGATGAAAGAATGAAAGAATGAAAGAATGAAAGAATGAAAGAATGAAAGAATGAAAGAATGAAAGAATGAAAGAATGAAAGAATGAAAGAATGAAAGAATGAAAGAATGAAAGAATGAAAGAATGAAAGAATGAAAGAATGAAAGAATGAAAGAATGAAAGAATGAAAGAATGAAAGAAGGAAAGAAGGAAAGAATGAAAGAAGGAAAGAAGGAAAGAAGGAAAGAAGGAAAGAAGGAAAGAAGGAAAGAAGGAAAGAAGGAAAGAAGGAAAGAAGGAAAGAAGGAAAGAAGGAAAGAAGGAAAGAAGGAAAGAAGGAAAGAAGGAAAGAAGGAAAGAAGGAAAGAAGGAAAGAAGGAAAGAAAGAATGAAAAAATGAAAGAATGAAAAGAATGAAAGAATGAAAGAATGAAAGAATGAAAAGAATGAAAAGAATGAAAGAATGAAAGAATGAAAGAATGAAAGAATGAAAGAATGAAAGAATGAAAGAATGAAAGAATGAAAGAATGAAAGAATGAAAGAATGAAAGAATGAAAGAATGAAAGAATGAAAGAATGAAAGAATGAAAGAATGAAAGAATGAATGAAAGAAAGAAAGAAAGAAAGAAAGAAAATAAATGTCACGGGAACCGCTGGCTGTTGACCGCCGCTTTCGGCGACCTACGTGGGAGCGGCTCCCGTGCGAACGTGGCTACGACCGCGGTTACGACCGCGGTTTGCCCGAACAGCTCCCGCCACCGGACGCAATCCCACACTGGGATTTCAGACGAGCTCAAATCGGGGCGGGATTATTTTCAGGACTGCCTGGCTAGGGAAATGCAAAGGGGCTTACCTGGTTTTGAAATGACTTCATGTCATGCAGTACGACCACAGGGCATTTATTGGCAAAATGAGCGTAGCTCGCTAGGCGCGGACGCCACAAAATTACACAGTTCTGAGCTGCTGCTGTCAAGCGACGAGTGAGTCGGGGATACGCCCTTCCCAGATGTGGCCATCCCTTGAGACGTTGCCGGCCATAGGTGGGCCGGGGAGGGCCCAGCGCCGGCCCGAGATCCGTTCTCCGCCTCCCTCGTCACCGTTTCCCGTGGTTTCACGCCGCAAACTACCGAGATTACCGGGTTTCCGTGGATACAGTTCAAGGTATGGCGTGTTTGTTGTCACACACGTCTGATCCCCTCACACATGTCTCTAGTTTCGGTCTGTCACACGTCCGGCACCTGGATATCTCCCAAGCTTCCGTCACACATGTCCATTCCCTCTCACACGTCTTTTGCCTCTCACACTTCTTAGGCTTCTATCTGTGGCTCTGGATATCTTTCGGACATGTACGTTTCCCTTCACACCCCATGAGCTTCCATCTCTACTTCTTGGAGGGCTTCACCTTCACTCGTCTTCCCCCCGCCCTCGTCACGTGTTCTGTCTCGTCGGACTTTTTGGTCTGCGTATTGCGAAGTTGTCGTGATTCGTCACTTTAGTCACGAGCAAGGTGAATCCCGGTACTCTATTCTTGGGCATCCCCGAGTATTGCGGCGGTCGGAATGGTTACCCTTCTCAATCGTCATGTCCTGTCAGTGTCCAAGTTGGGGAAGTCCCTTCATGAATTTCACCTATTTCACAGTCAGTAGTTCCCCGAAAGCGTATGCTAATTTGTGCGACCAACCGTCTGTCGTTGACCTCCATCCCAAGCCATTGATTGCTATGCGACCGTTAGTCCCGTCCTGTACTCGTGGTATTGTCACCGTACACCACACAATTCATGCTTTCTGTTCATGCTCTGAGTTACGAAGCTGATATCTAGCAGTTTCTTACAGCGGCGAGATTGTTTTTCTTAAACATTTTAAACCCTTGCTACGAAACGAAGGGAATGAAACTATATGTGCGAATGTCATCGGGTTCTAAAAGAAGTCCGGTAAACTGTGCGTTCAGTGATTAAGCGCGCGCAAAATTTCACATAGCATTCACAGAAGATCATTACTGAACAATGTATCTGTTGTATTTTCATTTTAATAAGTTATTGGTGATAATTGTATACTTTTTATAACGAATAAAGAGAACAATATTGTCTCGGTATTTTTTAATATCTTCGATCGAGTATTGTAACAACACGGCCTGTAAGAGACCCGAAACTGTCACAATGAGACGGGTCTTGGCAAGAGTGACCAATCGATGGGCTGGTAGGGGACAGTAGTTCTCATCTTGTCATTGAGAGACAGTCGCGATCCCATCATATACACTTTAGTATTGCCATGTCCGGTGCTATCAGGAGAGAGGAAGGACATCTTTTCAGTGCAAGAAACCTCGTGCTTGCGCCGGAGAGAATCTTTGAGCAACAAATGTGTTTTTAAGCAATCGCCAACCGCTTGACTTCTTTTCAGTGAGAGAAAGCTCGTGCTATTTTTTTACACAAACGCCAACCGCATGGCCTGTAATGGAACAGAAGCTGTCACAGTGAGAAGGATCTTGGCAAGAGTGGACGGTCGAAGGGTTAGAAAATGACAATAGCTATAATCTTTTCAATGAGAGTGTCGCGATCCGACCGGAAACACATTAGTATTTCCATGTCCGGTGCTAACAACGGAGAGAGGATGGACATCTTTTCAGTGCGAGAAAGTATGTGCTAGCGGCGGAGAGAATCTTTGGGCAACAAATGCTTTTATATGAAGTCAAACCTCTTGAATTTCTATGAAAGGCGGAAGGGCCCTTTCTTCAGAAATATTCTTACAGCTGAATGATCGAGATATTATCATATTATCTTCACTTATCCGATCTTTTGGTCTTCTCGCTGCTTTTGCTTTTGATGCTGCCTCTTACTAGTGGGCTCCTATTTGATTGTGATATAGGCTGTTTGCTTCGGCTGGTCAAGTATGGTGACTGATCGTTAACTAGTTTCGGCGTCGCCGTCAGATTATTCTGGGCATCTGCCATGAGCGTGAACTTGGTT